>VZRO01002602.1:294690-349785 GCA_013397915.1 Daphoenositta chrysoptera
GGGGGGCAGGCGCTCCAGGATGAACACCCTGCCTGTCCCACACCATGGGGAGCAGGAGCTCCAGGATGGACACCCTGTCTGTCCCAGCCTTCACTCCCAATAATCCACCTGTGCTTCTCTCGCCTCGTATCTGTGCGTGAGCTGCACCAATTACACAATAAAAGAAATTTTTCCTTACATAATGTTCTGCCTTCCCCAGGAGCGAGGGTGGATTTTCTTTTCCCCCCTTTTTTTAGCTTCTCTAGAACCTTTGTTCTCTGTAGAAAGAGGAGAAAGGAATCAGTATTTTAGTAGGAGAAAAGAGAAGAGTCTCCTGCCTGCAGAGGAACAGGATGGTGGACAGTCTGTGATTCGACCAGCTGGAATTTTGGCTGTTTGCTTCCCAACATTTGGAAACTGGGCTGCAGCAGTGTTAGAGGGACTGTTTCTGTATGCAAATACTGTTCAAGTTAAAAATGATTTCTGGGATCAGTAACCACTGGAGTCAGTAGTAGCTAATTCTTTTCTTCTGAGAAGGATGTACAATCTTTTGTTACTGGCATTATGTGATTGGAACATGGCAATTCATCTCCTGACAAACACGGCAGTGCTTGGAAATATTGCTTGTATGAGTATTTGTACATGTATTTATTTTGCATCATTAATACATAAGCTTTTTTTCCAGTACCTTTTAGTGAATTACTGAGTCTTGACAGCAATAATCATATTTACTTGGCAAATCTTTTTTTTTTTAATCCTGCTGTGTCCTTCAGAGTTTTTGAGCTCTCGTCTTTCAGCGTTGTTATATTTGTAGCTGCTTTTTAAAAATGCTGAGGTCTGAACTTCATTATCTAAATGTGGAGAACACCACCAAAAGGGTTGGTTATTTTCTTTGTGAGCTCTGGATAGAGTAAAAGTAGTGAGATGATTGATGTGCCCTTCTCCTGGAGTGCTTACAGGTGTTCATCTGCACCATTGCTCCACAATCCACAAGCGGGGGGTTGTGGCAGGGATGCAGTCAGACCCTGGTGCTTCTCCCCTTCCACTGCTCTGGTTCTGCTAACTCCTGTTTCCCTCTCCAGACAAGAGGAGACAATTTCCAGGTGGTTGATGATCATCTCTTTTTCCTTGCATTAACTACTAATGAGTGGGCTTGCTGCTGAAACCATCTGAGTATCTGTGGTCAGATGGAATAAAATGGATCAGGGGAGCTGGAGCCCATCAAATCCATTTCTACAGTGCATTGAGAGAGGAACAAATTGGGTGCTTCAAAAAGCAATTCTGGGCAATCAGAGTGGTGGTTTCGGTTATTTAGTAATTGATAAGCCAATGCCCTGAACTCCTGTTTGAGGATACTGAATTGTTATTAAGGATGTATCTGAAGCTCCTTGACACTCTCATCAGGATTCCCATAAAATATGCTAATTAATCTGCAAAACCTTAAGTGTGCAGGTATTCACTGTCTGCTTATACATCCAGTCAAGAAGGTGTCACCAATTGATCTCTGAATTGTGCAGCACTGCTGGTGTCACCCCCAGAAGGGTTTGTGTGACACTGCTGTGTGTCTGGGGTTCCTTGGTGTGGGGGATCCCCTCATGTCCCAACAGCAATCCCTTCTGTATAACAAACAAAAGGAAATGTTCCTCTGTGGAGAACAGCTCAGGAACAATGTGGGCACCTCCTGCTCTGGTCTGGAAGGAGACAGCTCTTCCCCACAGTGTGGAGGGGACATAAAGGGGTCAATCTCATCACCTAAAAATGCCTCTCCTAAAGTTCCTAATTAGAGAAGTGATCTTTCATTAGATCTACAAAGATATGTTTTATTCTTCTGGAAGCCCAAAAGCCCACTTGCTCTTCGCAAGGATATGTCAGGAGCAGCCTCAACTCCTCCATCATTTGTCTGTGCTCAAATGTGGTTTGAGCTCTTAAAACTCCAGAATTCTTTAAAAGGAAATTTCCAGACTAGAATTATGATTTCAGATGGTCTAGAAAGAAAAAGAAAAGCCTTAGATTTTCCCTCTGTCCAACCAAAGTAGCAGGGGAGGTTTTGTGTGGGCAGACCTCTGGGTCTGGTTGTTTCCAGCTGGATAATTAATCTTTCCCTGCACCATGGAAGCCTTTTGGTCTGCTATGGAAATATCTTTCTAGGGAATCAATTTACAAAGCAAGTGCCCCACTTTTGATGCTTTTAGGGAGCTTTCCCTGGGGAGTGCTCAGGGGCCTGCATGTGCCATCTGCCATCGGAACCTCGGGAACGGTGCCACGGGGCTTTCTGATCCATGAGCACGTGCCTTATGTGCCTCGTTATCTCCCTCTGGATGGGATGGAGATTGGCAAGGGGGAGGAGGGCTGTTGATAAGCCTTAGCAGAGCGTTACTACAAAGATGAGGATAAGTGTGCTAATCAGTAATTTCATTTTCTCGCAGTAACTCCAAATTCACACTAAATAAATGGCCTGTGCCTTTGGAACGATTTTAACGATAACACACGACCAAATCGAGACAATCAATAATTAGATTTTTGCATAAAGGCAAGCTATTTTAACTGGAAGACTGCTGGGAACAGCCCAGGGAGTGTTCCCGCTGTGCCGGCCGGGGCTGGGGAAGAGTTCCCGAGCTGTTCATCGCTGCCCGGGGCCGGGCTCGGGGCTCCGCAGCCCTCTGCCACTGCCGGGGCACGGCCTGAGCTGCAGAGAGCAGGGAGCTGCCGTTCCCTTGCCCTGGGCTGGGAATCCCGGGGGCTGTCGGGGTGCCGGCAGAGGGACCACTGATGGATGTGCCATTGCCGAGCCAGAGAGCTCCGAGGGTTTGTCGGGCAGCGGGGCTGCCAGGGCTGCTGCCACCCTCCAGCTGGAGCGGGGACAACTTGCTAACGCGCTGATGGAGAGAGCCCAGCCACATGGCAGGAAAGCAGGGAAAATCCCCATTTGGATCACTGACAGGCACATCTTGGAGCTTAGAGGAAATGCTTTGGTGTTCTGTTCTGAGGCGTTTCAGGGTTTTTTCTTTTAAACCTGCAGAAATTGTTGCCTTCTAATATCTTGCAGTTCCTTTTGGCTGGTTTTGGGAAGTTGGGATAACCTGGTTCCTGCTGTGACACATGGGATCCTCTCGGCTTCCTAGGTCTGGAAGGTGCAAAAATACTTTACAGGTTCCTTTTCTCCCACTTTGGAGAATTGAAATCCCAGAAACAAGTCAATCTCATGCAGGCCCTCTCTTCAGGGACCTGTTCAATAATTCAAGTACGTAATTCAGGTAAAATCCTCAAGCAAAGCTCTTGCCTTGCCCAGCCACAGCCACAAGCACCTTGTTCTTTGCCTCATCTTCCCCAGCTTTGCCTGTGGAAACTTGGATCCTTTAATGTAAAATGTATCTTAGAGTGATTTTCTTGACTTTGAAATCTCAGGCTCTCATCTTCACCATTTAGATGTGTTGTTGATTGTGTTTATGGAGAAGTTTTTAGGTCAGATAAGGTAAAATATCCACTGATAGGTAATTACTATGAAAGCTTTCACATTTGAGAAGGGGAAGGATTCATACTTTTTTGTGTACAACATGGTCACAATAGTTAGGTCATAATGTAGAACATGGTCATAAACTCATTGTAGATGAGGTTTTTTGAACTCTCATGGTCATTATTGTCAGGGTCTTTTGACAAACCTCACTTTCAAAGGGCTTCTAGAAGTTTTGTTCCTGTATTTTTGTTTCTGCTTAGTTCTGACAGTTGGTAAACACCACAGAAGAAGATCCAGTAAAGAGGCAGATGCTGACTTAGTGGGTTACACAGTTTGAATGACAAACCAAGATCAACAGATCATTATTTTTCACAGCAAGCAGAGAGAAATGGCTGATTTTAGTGCCAACCTGTGCTGACAGGAGCTCTTGTGCTCCAGAATGCAGCACAACAGGAACAGCTCTCTTGCACTGTTCCAAGCTTTGCTCTGTTTGATTGCAATTATATTTTTGATATTCAGGCTACTTCTAGTTTGCTGCTGCAAAAAGGAGGCTGATGACCTCATCTGCTCTCACTCAAATGACAATAAGTTGTTCTATGTTGTCAAATAATTATTTTAATTTTCTACATTTCTACTGATTTTTGGCTTTATTCCCAACTTATTTAGTTGTTTAGAGCAGGTCACTTAAGTGCAGGCAATGTTGTCTTTTGCTCTCTCTTGTTATCCCTTATTGTTAAACAACTCCACACTAAGTCTTGATGTAATTCAAAGTATTCTGCTGCAGTTGCACATCATTTAATGTCTTCAGAAATCCTACTGTGTCCTCAGATTCTTAAGGAAAAAAAAAGTATTTATTCCTTAAGAATATGTAATTCAGAACAAATTTGGGGCACATGGAGAGCAGCTTTGGAGAGTTTTCCCAACATTCCAGTGGCGTGAGGATGTATCAGATGCTTTCTATTGACCATCTTGTTATACATATGGACACAGTGATGGTGTAGTTCAAAATTCTTTGTGATTATGAGATGGATTAAAGAACCATCTGGAAATGCCAGATAACATTTATTTAACATTTTTGTTTGACTTGTGAGGATTGAGTGGTAATTGGCTGAAGGAAATACTTATTTCTGTTTCATTCATCATATGTTATCATCATCAAATCTGTTCCTGTGAGTGTTTTTCACATCTCTCAGCCTGGTTTTCTCTTTGCCTTCGCTGGCCAGCTGATGAAATGCACACACTGTCTCAATTTTAAACCCAGTTTTTGACTTAATTCTTGCAGACAGGAGCTGAGGATTTTGCTCAGAGCAGCTGGTCCGGTGAAAGCTCTTGGAAAGCAGAGTCACAACCTGCCAGTAACTCACAGCTCGAGGAGCTGCTGCTGCTGTAACTCTGTGCTCTCCAGGAACTGCTTTACTGCTCTCCTGGAGAGCAAACACTGCCCTGGAAATGTTGTCACCCAAGAAGGGCTGTTTGACCTGACTGCTCTCACGTTCTGCTCATAAATACTCAGCCACTCGGGATTGCTTAAGTTTGGGACATTCTGATAAAATGAGGCTGTGCCATGGGACTGCATAAATTCAGCAGGTTTTTCTGGGACTGACTGTTATCTTTCCAGCACCTTCTCTGGCCTTGGGCTCGGATGTTTCCTCTGTGACTGATGTCACAAAACATTAATATGTTCGTGTTGCTGGAGTGTCAGGACATTGGCAGTGCCCCAGCAGCTCCCAAATGCTGTGAACAGGGGAATTGTCCTGCCCGGACAGTGACACTGCAGTCATGAGCTTATGGTAAGAGAAAGGATTGAGACTGAGGTGTCATTTCAGCACACGTGCACCTGGTTTTCAGACACAGGCAATAAATTGTATTGGCAGGCGAGGGATTTGGGCCCACACGCTGCCATCCAAAGATCCTTGGCAAAATAAACCTGGATGTGGGAGTGTGAAGGCTCCGACAGGGGAACAGAGCTCCTGACACCTGTGGAATATCCCTCACATCAGTAGCCCTGTGCCAGTGGAGGCTGCATCCATGTGAGTCCAACTGATGATACAAAAGGGTCATGGTTTTTCCTCAGCCTCTTCTTGCTTTTATTCCTTGTAAGTAAATGATATTTAAATGTCCTTAATACCTGAAATTAACCACTCACTGGGTGAGCAAGTTAGGTGTGTTTAGCACGAATCCCACCTAAAGTGAATGAGCAGTCACTCACCTTCTGTCTTAGAAGAAAATTTCTTCTAATAAATGGCTTTCAGGCAGGAAAATGTATTTATTGTGGTCTTGATAGTGAAAGTGGGCAGGAGCATGCAGGAGGATGGCCAGCCAAGCTGATCCCCCCCCACTGCTGAATCACTGCAGCCATCTTCAGAATGCTTAATTAAACCTCAGGAAAATGGTTGGGAAAATTAATTTCCTATTGTAGTTTAGATGACAGTATTGAAGACGTTTTGAAGAAGCCATAAATCTGATGCTGATAATGAAACCTTTGAACCAGAGGGCTGGGTTACATCCATTTTGATCAATGCCAGCCGGATAAACCATGAACATCAGAAGCCTTGGAACGGGGAGGTGAAACTTGTGAGCCGCTCCTGAACTGCGTGTGCTCACATCAAATCATCCCCGGAGTCCGAGGCACGAGGTCACAGCCCAGCACGCTGTGCCTGGCAGAGGCATCGTTCCCTTTCTGGACCAAATGCTGTCCCCTGCTGCTGCCCTTCCTCCTCCCTGGGTCAGCCTTCCCCAGGCACAGCCCGGAGCCTCCTCGCTTGACTTCCAAACCTGCTTTGCTCTGTGGAGGCAGCTCTGAGCAGAACTCTGTTAGCTGAAAGTAAAGGAAAAACCAGCGTGTTATTGATGTCTCAGAGACTGTGATTTCAGGCAAAGACAGGATTTAAGAAGGGCTGGTGCTTGTGGGGGAGAGAACTTGTGTGCTTGCACCTGTTTGTGAGCCTCCACGGGGAATTTTCCTGATAGATATGAGAGCCTGTGGATCCCTGACCTTAGTGCCAAAGCAGCCTGGTGACCTTCGTGCACCTTCCCCAGTCCCTTTCCAGATTTCAGCACGGATATAACCAACAGGCTCGGAGGGCTGGAAATTACTTCCTGCACGTAATCAGTTCAACAATTCCATGTTCTTTTGAGAGAGCACAGAGTTCTTTTAATAAGAAATAGCTGTAAGATAATACAGTGTTTCAAAAGAGAAGTTTTGTCACACCTGAAATAGTGTGGCAAGTGGTCCAGGGACCTTTCAGTGGAAGGTGTCCCCTCCCTAAGGCAGGGGATTGGAACCCCATGTGAGCTTTGAGGTCCCTCCCAAGCCAAGCCATTTATGATTCTCTGAACTGCTCTAAAGGTGATGAGGAAAACAGGCCCTGGCTTTTGGAAGAAATCTTACTCAGTATTGTGGGTTTCAAGATCAGGAGAGCCCTAATGCAAAATGAAGACATGACTTCAAATGGTGTAGTGGGAAGGAGGTGTTTTCTAGTCTTTTGATTATGGTGCTGATCTGAATAGAAACACCCAAATCTGTTTTGACGTGATGATTGGAAACAAAGCTAGCTCAGTTTCCAGAAGTGCCAATCATACCCGAGGCAAATTTATTTCTCTCTGTCATAAAACTGTACCACCCACTGAAATTAAGCCCTTTTTCCTTTGGTGTGTCAGGTAGGAGCATTCTTGAGCTGAATTTCAAGCGATCCCTGTCCCTTTCAGTATTCAGTCTGAATTTTGGTGGTATTAAGATGCACTGGGAGTTTGGCAGTGACTCCTCATTATAAATCCGTGCTCAGGAGCCCCAGCGTGCGCAGCGAGGGTCGGTACTCGCAGAGCATATTTGTTTTCTACTTTTTAACCTGCTCAGATTCGAATGTAACTCTGTTCTTCTCGCTGTTTAACTTGATTTCAGACTGTTGGAACAATCAAGCCGAAGGCGCCTGTTGTAACACAGAATGCAAACCACGGCTGGAATTTGTTAGAGGAAAACCCTGCTTGATGCTTGTCCTTTAAACGCAAAACTTTTTTTAAAGTTTCTAAAAGTTTGCTTTGATCTCAGGTTACAGAATCACACAATCACTGAGGCTGGAAAAGCCCTCCCAAGCCATCAAGTCCAACCTGTCCCCAATGCCCACCTTGTCCCCAGCCCAGAGCAGAGTGCCACGTCCAGGAATTCCTTGGGCACCTCCAGGGATGGGCACTCCAAACCTCCCTGGGCAGCCCCTGCCAAGGCCTGACTGCCCTTTCCATGGAGGAATTCCTGCTGATGTCCAACCTGACCCTCCCCTGGCACAGTTTGACACCATTTCTTCTTGTCCTGTCCCTTGTTCTGTGGGACATCTGAGTTTTCCCCCCAAATCCCAGAATGGGTTGGAAGGGACCTAAAAGATCATCTTGTTCCAACGCCCTGCTGTGGACAAGGCCACCTTCCATGCCTGATGCTCTGTGTGCTCCTTTCTAACCAATTGAACTTTTATTTGCTATTCAGTGAGAGCTGAAGGGTTTTAGGCCCTGCTCAGCTCGTGTTTAAGCTCGATAGCCAGGCTGAGCCCTGACAGCACGGGGAATGTGGTGACCATCAGTGGCTCAGCTGTGCGTGAAGGAGGATTTCCAGGGTGTCAGTGTGCTGGGACAGAAATCAGCCTGCTTAGTGTGGCTGTTCCTGCGTGTCAGCCTAATAGAATCAGGAGACATGGCAGGAAAATAATTGCGTTCTCTTTACTAATGAAAGAGCCCTTCAAGTCGCCGATGGTTTTACTGCCTTAATTACTCTGCATTGGCAATATTAGGTGCCTTTGATTTGAGTTTTGTAATAACAGTTACATGGACTTATTAGTTCCTGCGTGAACCAGGCAATCTTTTATGCAATTACATTTGAAATGTGTTTAAGTACTTAAGGAAAAGTAGAGAAAGAGGGAGGGGAAGTAATTAGTGAGCAGGATGGCTATGCTGGGGGGAGATCCCAAAGGAGCCTGGAGTTGGGGTTTCAGCCTCCTGCTTGTGCCTCTCGTGATTTCAGTCCTGTGGTGGCTTCAGCACCTTGAGGTCTTCTGAAAATATATCCTTTTATTTAAATCAAAGTTGATATAGAAATAAACTCCCACTGGGTGAATAGAGGAAAATTGAAGAATAAAAAGTCACAACATTTTTAAACTTTTCTTTTTCAAACCCTTCTATGGGTTTTTGAAAAGTGATATTCAAAATGCTGTTCTTGTTCCATCACTGGCTTCTCAGAAGCCTGAGATGTATGTTCAGCTTAACAAACTGTGTAGTGTGTCTCACTCAGCTGTACCTTTCTACCTTGTCCAGCTTGTAATTACATATTCCCACCGAGCCTGTTTTCCCGTGCATCAGGAAGGCTTTTACTCCGCTGGATTTTGTTAAACTCTGCAGAACCTGGTAACAACTGTGGGCTGTGCATTTCCAATCATTTCTCCTCCTTTCTCTGAGTCTCGAGGCCCTTTGAGATATCCATGGGGTGGGTGGTACCGTGCCAGTAGTGAACTGCTGGGTTCAAAATGAAAGGCAGGCATTCCAGAACATTTTTATTTTTAGATCCTCCTTTTCTTACTCTTGGATGCTGTTCCTGCCCTCCTTCAGCGCGATTGCTTGCCAAGCTATGCGAGGACGCTTCAAACTGACATCCAACCACAGCTTGAAATGTGCCTTGAAATCTGTTTTAATTAGATATGAGCCATAATAATTTAATTACAGATCCACCCACTAAATTGTCTGTTTTGAATTGGAGCAGCCACTTTGTGTACAGAAACAGAAATGTTTGGAATCGACACCTCACTGACTTCTATCAAGGGCATTCAAGCTTGGAATAAAGTCCCAGAGTTCTGTGGCTGTTTAACCTCTAGCTCACTAATTATCCTCAGTACTTGGAAAATCTGCCAGATTTATCTCGATACGAGTCTGCTCTGCCTTAACTGTTTGCTCCTGGGGGATGAGATGTCTGGGACATCTTGCTCTGAGGATGCTCCCAAGTGCAGGATCGCTGGTGAGAAATAATGGATGGAGCTTGAGAATTTCTCATTGCTTTGTGGACCTTTCCAATAGGTATTTCCCATTAATTTGACTCAAATACCCATTTAAGAAGGAATTCCAGCCTTCAGTGTAGGTGTACAGAGGCTGTTGTCCATGAGGGTTTGCTGCTGGGAGTGGTGTCTGGGTGGAGTTCAGTCAGCTGCTATCGAGCTGAGTTATTGCTGAGAAATTGGCCATCCACTGAGAGACTCAGAGAGGAATCATTGCATCCATCCTCAACGTGTAGAGTGGGCTAAAGCACTTGGAAACCCAGGATCACCAGTGCTGTGTGCTGCCATCAGCAAGGAGTGAAGCCCTCACGGAATGCAGAACCAGAAGAACCAGGCAGGAGCAGCCAGGCCAGTTAATGGGAGCTTCTCGTGTGATTCTGTTAGAAAACCCCACTTGGAACCCTGTGATTGAATCAGTCAGTCCCTCAGTCTCTCTATTACACACACAAACAGGGCTTGTTGGAGTCAGTGAGAGAGCAGTGGAATGGCCTTGGGGAAAATACCTGCAAACAGGCCAAAGCTACTGCATGAATGCCCCTAAAATAATGCAGTACTGCTCAGACAGGAAAGATTAATTTCATTTATTCTGGTTTGCATAAAATGAGACTTTAGGTGCATTCTTGAAAGGCTTTGTATGTTGAAGCTACGGTGTCAGATACAGCCATAGAAAATATTGTGGTTGATAGCACAAATTTTCTTTACTTATTCTGGTTCCTGCATGTCATCTTGTCAGCTTTACGGTGTGGGTTCCTCTCACTTTAAAGGTAAAAGATTAAAGGTAATCTTTAGATTTGGAATGATTTTCTATCTTCATATTTACAGATGAATAGTTTTTAGTTTGGTGATTTTTACTTGTCTAAATCCTTGAGATGTTTTGTGGTTATTTTTTCTAGAACTTTTGGACAGTTACTGTCATGAAATCCTGTTAATGGAATTTCTTACGGGTTAGCAGTTAAAGAGGGAAAGCTGTAAAATCTAAAAAAAAATCTCTGCCGGATACAAGTCCAAAGGGAGATCACAGAATCCCAAAATGGTTTGGGTTGGAAGGCTCCTCCAGTGCCACCCCTGCCATGGCAGGGACACCTTCCACTGTCCCAGAGTGCTCCAAGCACTGTCCAGCCTGGCCTTGGGCACTGCCAGGGATGGGGCAGCCCCAGCTGCTCTGGGCAAGATGTTTTGTGTCGTTTCAAATCGTGGCTAGAAAGAAAGAATTTGGCTTTTTCATCATTATTCCTCTGAAGGATTCTTAGTAAAAGCTCTTTTGCTGTCAGCACCAGAGTGCTGGAAATCAGGATGATTTAACAATTCATTCGGTCATCAGCTGTTGCAGGATCGGCCCAAGCTGTTCGTCTGTGCTGCCGCTGAAGGAGAAGGCTGGGAGATAACATCTGTCAGGTACTTCTGTTTCCTTGGCTGCCACATCATTTAAATGCCATCTCCTTTATTGGCATTAATGAAAATCTGCTGGGATACACAGCTTTGCATGATCTGCAGTGATTTCTCTGGAATCAGGTGCTATGTTCAACATTAGCTGGAGGGATGTAGCTTTTTGAGTGCCAATTGTATCACCTCTCCAAAAGGATGAAGACGGTTAAAGGAGACAAAAATATTAATAATATGTATTTCTATTAATAATCCTTGAATGACATGTAATATTGTTTGAATCTTTCCTTCCATGACACTAATGTGGCACCAAGGAATTTTTTCCCTGAAAACTCAAGTGTGAGTTTCTTAGCAAACACCTATAATTAGGTCAGAATTTTATAAAAGGCTTTCTATTTGCATAGAATAGCATTAATTTTGCATTCTTCTATCAGATGAAACATGGAGAAGGAACAAATAATTTATTCATGCAAAACCAACCCATATGAATCATTTATTTACCTCTTCTGGTAATTTCACAAGCTCACTTTTTATGCATCAAGCTGCAAATTAATCAACATTTTCTAAGAGTTGATTTTGTCCAGAAAAAAAAGTAATAATGACATAAATAACTTCTCATGTATGGGAAATCATCCAGTGAATTTGGGCAAAAAATCTGTGCAGTTGCTCTGGGCCTTTTTGGTGGTATTTTTTGTTTTGTTTTTTTGGGTTTTTTGTGGGTATTTGTTATTTCTTAAGCACAATTTGGACTCCAGTCCCTGTTGGATCCGCTTCTTTTCCAAATGTGTATGAAATTCATAAAATCTCTTGGTGGGTTTGGCACCTGCAGGTTCCACTGATTAAACATTTTACACTAGTGCAAAGATCTTGGTGTTTATACAGCCCGGGGTGTTTTAAATGCAGACTTACTTTCCTCCCCACTGTCAGCTGGCACCAGAGCTTTGTGCTGGGAATGGGAATTTTGGCTCTGGGGGCTGATGGAGGCTCGTGGATCTGGGGGCGTCACTGCTGTGCTGCACTCCAGAGTTTTGGGGCTCATACGAAGTATTTTTGTTCAGTGCTTTGCCACATGAGACACTAGAGAACTATTTCCTCTATTCTACAGTTTATCAAGCTTTTCTTGTCTCTTCTCTTAGGGTTTGGGCTGAGAACAGCTCTTTTAACAGAGGTTATAGAAGTTCTCACTGTCGATGGCAGCATCATTTCCTTGCTCTGCTGTCCCAACTCTTGGACCCTCGTTCGAGGGCAATGCAAACACTCTGATGTTCTGTATGATGGATAATTGGATTGGTAACAAAAGCACTTTAAAGTTTATTGGCTCTTCACAAGGCCTAGTTTCAAGGGTAATTAAACATCTCATTATATCTGGTAATGTTAATTGCGTTTTTAATTTTATTTGTACACTGACATTTGCTTTGGCTAAAAATAGTGTTTGTAATTGGGACTGAAAGGGGGAACTGGAGAGAGATTTACGAGCTTGGGAATTACTGGTAAGGGGAGAGCGTGGAGATACCTGTGTCAGAAACAAAGCTGCTTGTTCTGATGGGCCTTTCTGTTTGGTCCAAAATGTTGATTATTCAAAAAAGGAGGCATTTAAAAGTGTAATTAAACTGATCGAAGCCACCTTGGGGTTATTTAGATTGAAATGTGGCTAACACCTTGTTTGTGTAGCTTTAAAAACACCATATTTAAATCCATCAGTATGCCTTAAACTGACATCAGCAGGTTCTTCCTCCTCCTCTGCAAAGGTGTTGTTTGTGTCTTTGAAGCTTTAGGGGTTTTAGGTTTTACAAATATGACTAAAACTTACAGATCTCACAAGTGAGACAGTGATTTCTGTTCCAATCCTGTACTTCCATAGAAGGAAAAACCAAGCTGAATTACCAGGGCTTGGTAGACTTGAATTGAAAAGGGGAAAATGTTAATGTGTATTTAAAAGCCACAAGGACAACATGAAACAGAGGAAAAGGCAAGTTTGGAAATAATTTATTTGCTTTCTGAATAATTAAAAAGTCATTGTGAGGTACGTGATAATGCATGTAAGTCCTCAGCTTGTTGACTATGCTAATTTATTCAGTGTATTAGAGTTGCCAATTAATGTTCTCCTAACAATATGCCAATTAAACATTCCTGCATTTTATTAGCCATTTCTCTTAGTCAGTTCTCCTTGAGATAAACATTACAGAGCAGTTTTCACGTGTACCCAGGTAACCCTGGCCAGGCTCATTTACGAGCAGCACTGGTTTGTTCCCTGGGAGCAGCTGTGGCTGCCCCTGGATCCCTGGCAGTGCCCAAGGCCAGGCTGGACATTGGGGCTGGGAGCAGCCTGGGACAGTGGGAGGTGTCCCTGCCATGGCAGGGGTGGCACTGGGTGGGCTTTAAGGTCCTTCCAACCCAAACCAGTCTGGGATTCTCTGATTGGTGGAAACAACTTTTGAAAGGTGAATCTTAGTAATTCCCAGAGGAAACTGCAAATGGCCCAAGACATCACCCTGTGTGTTCATTTGCATATATGTAAATGACCTTCCTGCCACCACTGCTGCCACAGCTGCTGGATGCCTTTGGTTCACCTGCTGTGGTTTTGCCAGAGAGCCTTGCTGAGCCTGTTCTTGCTTTTGGAGAAGTTATTCCAGCTTTGAGCATCCCCAGGTACAGGATATTGTCAGATGGCGCAGCAGTTCCTTCTCAGACGTGTTTTGCAGATCAGCATTAGCCTTTGCTGGTATCTGGGGGCAAATTAAAGCCTCTGAGAGGTGGGAAATCTTTATCTGCGGAGGCGCTAACAAAGAATTGGAAAATGAGAGCTGAAGCGGATTTCTTAACGAGGCGCCTGTTGCAGGAACAACAAGGTGCTTTTAATGATGGCTTTTCTGCCTTGACTTGCAAAATGATTCATCAATTGCCAGAAATATTCCTGAAGATGTGCCTGTTAGGTGAAGGATGTATCAGCATCTCTCTCAAAAGAAAGCTGCACAGTTTCTGCCTCCTGTCGTCATCTGTGACCTTTGGTGGGTGCAGGAGCAGAGCAGGGGGATGTGGGGAGCAGCTCAGCCCTGTGCACACATCACACCTGCACTTGAATGGCTTCATCTCTACACACTGTGAGGCTCTAATGAATAATGACTTTTCTCTTGTTGCTGCTTGATAGCTTTGCAGCTTTGCTTTCTGGAGCAGTGTTGAATGTAATACACTCTTCACTGGATAAACTTCAAATCAGGTTGTTCCTTTCTGGGAAATGGAGTTGTGTGGCTCTGGGTTAGTGTCCCCCTCTTCTGAAGTGATGGAGTGAGAGGTGGTTTCATGAGAGCACGGGAATTATCTTAATTGACATAAATCATTTGCGGGACTGTCAACAGAATATTGCTCCTAATCTGCTTTTTCTGTTTCGTGTAGGGATTTCTATTTCTTTCTAAGGATTAATGCAAATCACACATAATTACAGATTTTGAAGGTGGAGGCGAGTCCTTTTGAGACATTAAGCAGTGTCAGATTTACTCCTTCATGTAATCCTTAGGCTCCCTTCTATGGAGCTGTGTGAAGCAGACTCGGGGAACTCGTTCAAAATGAGTTTCAAAGTTCTCGCTCAACCAATTTCTACCACTGAGGGTATTTCCATTGTAACTGGGAGTGTGGTTCTCAATGGTAAGACTCCTTAATCTCCTTAAATAACCTAATGCTTAATATGATTGTGTGAAAGAAATCCAGGAAAGCGATCAGCAATTAAAGCTGAAATACATAAAATCAGCTTTGTCCTTAGAAGTCAATTAAAACGTCACCGGGACAAAGGCAAATGCCTGGCTGGGAGATTTATTATCCCAGCAAATCCTGTATTAAACACAAGCAGTTGATCTGCTGTCAAACATGGCCACAGTGACAGGTGAGGTGATTGAAGTACAGCTGAGTGAAATAAGTTTTAGCCTCTCAATTCACTGTAAGTCCTCAACAAACTCAAAATGATGGAGCTCACCCAGGAGGTGCCAGAGTCCTCAGCAGAGCCAGGAGTCCTCCCAGGGTTTGTGGGGTCAGGACACATTGCTGAGGAGCCTCTACTGAAACTGGGGCATCTCAGATGTTCAGTAATTTACAGTCTTGTGTAGAGGATAAACTGCACCCTGCAATAGCTCCTGGCTATGTCTGTCTCCAACACTCCTATTTATAGCTGCAACTTTGAAGCTGATGTGGACTTAAAAAAAAATAAATTAAAAATCAGCTTTTTCACTGATTCTGAAAACTGCATTAATATTAAACAGCAATTAAAAATCTTTATATGGATGCAGAGGAGCACCATGAAGACATTTAAAGAACAAAAAACGTCATCCAGAAGAGGACAGTGCTCAGCTTAGGAGTGGGATCTGCTGGCCCGGTGCCAAGGCAGGCAGCACATTTTATTGCAGAAATTCAACTGCAAACCCAAAAAGTGCATCTTGGGCCTTGTGATTCAGGGTAACACCACTGCTTTTTAACCTGCTGGTTTTTTCTGATGGGGAACAAGCTGTCTCCTACCCAACAGCCTTCACATTTTTTTTTAAACTAGCTATGGAAGGAGGGAGCTCATCATGCACATTCTTTAAGAGATGTTCCCTATTCCTGTGATGGAAAATTAGAATATATTCAGTAAATAAATAGATAGAATAGCATTTAAAGGCTTTGATCTCACAGCTAATTTATGGGAAAACAGTGGAACGAGGTGTAACTAAAGGGCTGATTGTTTTAATTGCTCTGCAGCAGTGATGCCTCGAGCTGGAGCCAGGGAATTCTGTCTCCTTCCAGTGTGTGAAAACTGCAGAAGTCAGAGTGAGCTTCTTCCTGGCTGTTAGAACAGCAAATTCTGCTTTTATTTCCAAGTGCAAACACACCCCTAAGTGTGTTACTTACTGGGAGTCTTATATCCAAAAGTGTGATCTGTGCCTGTGTTCAGTCACCACATCTATTGCCCTCGATACCTAAAAGAGAGAGTAGGGTTAGATGGGATTTTGGGAAGAAATTCCTCCCTGTGGGAGTGGCCAGGCCCTGGCACAGGTGCCCAGAGCAGCTGTGGCTGCCCCTGGATCCCTGGCAGTGCCCAAGGCCAGGCTGGACATTGGGGCTGGGAGCAGCCTGGGAGAGTGGGAGGTGTCCCTGCCATGGCAGGGGTGGCACTGGGTGGGCTTTAAGGTCCCTTCCAACCCCCACTGTTGTGGGAGTCTCTGATTCTGCAAACGTAAAATTGCTTTGCATTGTTAAATAGAGAAAATAGTTCTGTTCAGGGAGGATTTTTGAGGAAATGGAGGAATTACGCTGCTTTAGTACAACCTCATTGAGCCACAATTTGTAGCTTTTAGTGTGAGGTTAAACTGCAGGCAAGAAAAACTAAGTTCTCTCTAAAACTCGAGTTAAGACTAATTTCTTACTCTGAACTGGAACAACGTACTTAATACTATATAAATACAACTAAATGGAAGATTTTATAGAGCATAAAAAATTTATAGTGCATCAGGTGCCTTAAAAATGCATTTCCTTTCTCTTCCTGGGCATTTTAGTCAGCTTGTCATTGCCTGTGACTGGTTTATTATGGGCTCTGATTTCTGAGCAGGCATTACAGATGCCCTTAAGTTTAAGTGAATGCATTTGTGGTGGTTGCTGTGTGATGACTGTTTTACTCTGTAAATAGACTATAAATTATGTATGGAGAATTTATGAATTAATCTATAGTATATATCTTGCACTCATAAATATTGTAGAGTACCTCGCAGCCTCTTTAGAGCTTGCTGGTGGAGATCTTTAAGTGCAGGGTTTTCCTGCTGTTCCCTTGTATCAGAAATAAGTAATTTTGATTTTCTGCAGGACTATTTTTGTTCATCTTTCACTTCTGCACTTTGCCAAGTGCACAGCAAAATTGTCCAGTGTGTATAATGGAGCAAGGGATGTACCTTGCTTCACCTTTCTGTTTTAAAAGGGAAATAAATCATGAGGTTCAGACCTCTGGAGCTGTTTTTCCTTTCACCTGGCTCCTCTGAATAGTAACACGTTTTCCCCAGGCAGCTAATTATGGGGTGAGATTAATATGGCAGCAGATTGTAACCACAACTGAAGTGCACAGTAACTAACTATTAAAACACTCTTCATGTCTGTCGAGTGCAGCACTAAAACCTTCTGCTCACTGGAAATCAGTCTTTTGTGCAGTGCTGTGCATGAAGGAGTATCCAGGTAGGCTGGGATACTTCAAACCCCCCTAACCACAGCTTAGGTGCCTCTGTGAAGGCACCTGAATGAAAATCATTCATTTTCAATTCACTTTCTCTTCAGTTAACTAGGCTGAGAGAGTTGGGGGCTGTGATCTTCAGGGTGGAATCAGTGAGCTGCAGAATGAGTTCCACACAGGGAACACCCTGGGCAAGTCTCAGCTGTGCTGTGGTTTGTGGTCGTTGCAGGTGCAGGCAGTGCCTGGGCTGGAAACTTGTTCAGCTGCCCTGGAAGAAACCAGCAGGAAAAGGCTTTCCTGTCAGGTCTCGGGTTTGTGGGAGGGGGGCTGTCCCAGAGCTGGGGCTCGGCTCAGGAAGGGCCCCAGGAGGGAAACTAGGACTGGGAGTGTGTGGCTCTGCAAGAACACTCGGCTGTGTTGGTGTTTTCTCTCGTTCATCTCAGTCCTGGTACAGAACAGGAGTGATTGGTGATATCCCATGATGGATGCTCAGAGCTTGTCGGGTGTGCTTCTCTCATTCCATCTCTTTTTACACCCTGTGCTTTCCTCTCTCTCTCCTGTTGCTGTGTAGCCTCCAGCTCTGTGGGACTCTCCTACTGCTTCCCACTCCAGAATTTGTCATCAGCCTGGCAGTGCTTTGTTGGAAGATGTTTCATTCATCCCCTGCTCTGTGCCAGGAGTC
Organism: Daphoenositta chrysoptera; assembly: GCA_013397915.1. Classification (NCBI taxonomy): domain Eukaryota; kingdom Metazoa; phylum Chordata; class Aves; order Passeriformes; genus Daphoenositta; species Daphoenositta chrysoptera. The sequence continues at coordinate 312,399 of VZRO01002602.1, forward strand.
CCTGGGGTGGGAGCCCTGCAGGGAGGCTGCTGAGGAGCAGGATGGGCACCCAGCATCCAGCAGGAGCTTCCCTGGAGTCAGCACGGGGACAAGGAGGGCAGGAGGCTTGTTTTGGGGGAGCTGGATGCAGGAAAACCCTCATGTGGGTGTCACTGTGCTCTTCCCATCATCCCAGCAATCGTGTACAGAGTCCCTCCAGGGACGTGTGTCAGAGTCAGTCTATTGATCCATCTGGGTTATAAATTCAGGAGTCTCGCTGGGAAGATTTATCATACCCTTGACTTACTCAAAAGATAGCTGAAAATGGAGCAAGGCAAGTATTAGCAGTACCATAGATTATTCTTTTTGTATTGTAGTTTTAGATGATTTATATTGGAACAATAGGCATTGGAACAATAATTGGGTTCCAGATGGATTTGGCTTGTCATTTTGCTAGGAGAAGGGGATAGATTTGATTTATCTGTAGTGGTTGATGAGCATAGAAGAAGGGGCAAAGTGGAATTCTAGCTCCAGATTTCCTCAGAAAATGAGGAATTGGGAGGTAACTGGAGCAAAGCAGGTGTCAGCAGAAGGAAAACCAAACTCAGAAAGCAGCTCGGTCTCTGTGCTCCTTCCTGCCTTTCCCCTGGGTCCCCAGGAGCCCGTGGTGGGTTTAATTTCGTGTATTTGTGCAGCTCTCAGAGGGCTGTGCTGTGAGCAAGGACTGTGCATTCAAGTCCTTATAGTTCAGTATAGGATTCCCTGGATGTACAGAGTGGGGGGGTTTCTCTCGCCAGTTCATAATCTTTGGAATTTGGGGCTTTGCTAAATCCAACTCCTCGTTCTGCAGCAATGCCTTGAATAGAGTGATTGTTCTTCATCCCGTTTTTCAATTCCAGCTGTAAAACTGATCTGTAAGTAGTGCTTTTCTTAGTGCATAATGGAGGAAAATGCTTCTTGAAATGCAGGGTTTTTTTTTTTTTAATGGCCGTTAAACAAGAAAAGAAAGTGCAGAATTCAATTTTTGTGCCTTGGGGATGGATCTTCAGTTCTGTTCAAGGAGATGGGGTTTGCAGGAGCTCAGCCCAGAGTCGGGAGCCCCCATTCTCCTGGCTGTGCAGTGAAGGTGTGAGATTCACAAAGGACTCAGGTAGACTTCCACAGAAACCCAAATTTGTCTGTTTTGCTTTGAGCTTACTAAACAAACCCTCTGTTGTTTGCACAAAGCAGTAATTTTGCTTCCAGCATGTCTGTTTACTAAGGAATAACAAACACTCCTGGGTAGATTTATCTCACCACACAATTCTGCAGGTGCCCTTGTTTTCACGTGTTTGGGATCTTCTGAGATCATTACCGAATTTCTAGAATCTTTCTCTTTATGCATCCCAGAAATAAATGCCTGCAACGGAATGATTGCATCACCAGCAGTGAAAAGTGGGAGGAAATGGCAAATCAGTGGTTGTTTTTTCAGACTCAGGAGGAGGGGCTGGGTGCATCTTGGAGAGATTGTCCCTGGAAGACGTTACATTTACTGGTGCAGAGATGGATGTGGTGAGGTGAGGGTCTGTTTGTAGCTCTGTGCCTACAAGATTTGGGGGAAAGATGGCTGGATAAAGGCACAGCCTCAAGCTAAAACATGGTTTTCGTTTATTCCTTCAGTCAAGCTTTAAAGTACATTTCCATCTTCCAAGACAATAATCCATTTAATCTTTAAAAAACCCCAAACTTTACGTAAATACTCTAAAAACTGTGCATCTCCTTAGAGAGCTGTGGAGAGTAAAAATCAGGAGTTCAGCTGGATTCAGGATTCGAATTCTTACTGATTTTAATTGAACTATTGCTATTTTCCAGAGTACAAGTCAAAACAGAGCCATCAGCTCTTTGTGTTGATATCAGAGAGAGACTAAAAAGGCAGAGTAGAAGACAGGGATTAGCTGGGAAGAACAGGAACCTGGATTTCTATCTTAAGCCTAGGAATTTTCAGGAATTCTTCCACTATTAGAAAAATCTGGGCGATGAAAAGGGCCCATACACACTGCATGAGGATTTATCCACTGGGATTAGTGCACATCAACCAGGATTGTGTATTTGGAAATGGGTCTGTTATTGGTCCATGAGAAAAATGATTGCTGAACCTTTAAACAGAGTTTGATGAAACTCAAAGAATGTTGAGTAAAGAAGATTTAAAAAAGAAAATGTTATTAGTCTAGTAGTGATGAAATAGTTGAGTCTGGTTTTTTTTCCCTTGAAATAATCACAAAATCCCAGGATGGGTCAGGCTGGAAGGGACCACAGTGGCTCATCAGGTGCCCCCTCCCTGCTCCAGCAGGGCCATCCCAGAGCACAGGGCACGGGATTGTGTCCCAATGGTTCTGGAATATCCCTGGTGTGAGACTCCAGCCCCTCTCTGGGCTCTGCTCAGGCTGGGCACTGCCCAGGGCAGGAGTTCTGCCTCCTGTGCAGGAATCGCTGGGCTCAGGCCCTGCCCGTGGCTCTGGTGCCACTGCTGGGCCCTGGAACAGAGCCTGGGCCCTGCCCTGAGCCCTCCCTGCAGCCGGGGACACCCAAGGGACAGCCAGGGACAGCCAGGGACACCAAAGGGACACCCAGGGACACCAAAGGGACACCCAGGGACAGCCAGGGACACCAAAGGGACACCCAGGGACACCAAAGGGACACCCAGGGACAGCAAAGGGACACCCAGGGCTGAGGGCCCTTCTCAGCAGCCCCAGCTGCCTCAGCCTTTCCCGGGCACAGAGATGCCCCAGGCCCTTCAGCATCTGCCCTGGCCCTGCTCCAGGAGCTCCCTGTCGTTCTCCAGAGCTGCTCCAGAGCCCTGGTTTGTGCAGGATAACCTGGGCCGTGGGTCGGTGTTAGAGCCACCTCGGTGGCACAGACACTTGTGCTTAGAAAGGATTCCAGCTCTGCCTTTTCCATCCTGGTTTGCTTGGCACCTTCAGAAGCCAATCTTAGAGGAAGACCTTTCCGTGAGCTGCTGTCCAGAGGGGAATGTCGAGCCTGCTCTCATTCCCCACTCGCTCCATCAGTCTCCCTGTTGCCCTGCAGCTGCAGAGAGCTTGAAGGTTGGAATAAAAAACAGGTGCACGTTGAGGGAATACAACTTGGGAAAACAGCAAAGAGGATGTTCTCAGGCTCTTTTCTGACCCCAGAATGAAGCAAAAGCAGCAATAAAACACAATTAAATCATGTATTGATTTGTGTATTGGAGAAGAGTTTTCTCTTGAGCTACAAGTGTGATTTCAGGCTCATTTCTCTTGTAATTCAGCACAGGCTAAAGGACACTGATGTTTTACAAACTGTGGCATTCTGGCTTTAATGCAATCAGACTTTAAAAATGTTATTTCATTAAATGGAGCTTTGACTTTTAATAATAATAATGTTATGAATAATTTAAAAAGAGAGTCTCATTTGCAGGGAATATGAAGGAGAAGTTATTCATATCCCAGGCTCTTGTGAAAATGTGGGGAATTACTGTGAAGATGACAAATTGCAGACAGCCCAGAAGGCTGAGATTTTCTCTGTATTTACAGAACAAAAGCATCAGAGGGGCCCCAGGAGTGTCCCCAGGGGTATCCTGGAAGGGTGGGAGTGGGAGCCCCTCGGCCTGTGGTGCCTGGAGCTGGGCTGAGCTCACCCTGTAATGTCACAGATGAAACTGCAAATTTCCAGTGAGTCCTGACTAACCAGTCTGGTGCTTAAACTGTTTCCCTGTCCAATTAACCAGCTCCTCACTCATCCATCACCCAGTCCTTGCTCCTCGTGGCAGCAGGAGTTGATCACCTGCCAAAAAACCCGGGAAGCAAATGAACTGCCTGAGCTGCAGGAACTATTTCTGGAGGTGAAACCTGGTACCAAACCCGGTGCCAGTTCCAGGGATGAAGTCAAAATCCTTCTGCTGGCCTGGGTGCATTTGTGACAGGAGATGGTGCAGCAAGGAATGCCACGAGTGGAGGATTCCTGGCTGTGCTCCAGTGTGTGACAGGCACTGGTGCTGGCTGCAAAACTGGGAAGCCAGCCTGAACTGGGACAGGGTTTGCCTCTGCTGAGTGGTAGTTAAAGGCCAAAGACTTTGTCCTGGGGTAATGCAGTGTAGTGTCAGTCCAGGGGATCCTGATCCCTGCAAAAAACCACAGCTGCACTGGAGCTGGATGTGGTGTAGGACATGCATCCCCCTAATCTGTGCTTCCCAGAGGCAGATAAGTTGTAAGAGAGCTGGACACAAGGTAGCTCCTTTCCCTTCTGATAAAGCTTTTGAAAGAAGTTATCTTTTAGTGGAGAGATTTATACTGTACTGCTGAGGAAGAGGCAGTGCTAGGTTTAATCGTCTTTTCCCGCTTACACAGAAATTTAAACTGCTTGACCTCTGCTTGCTGCCAGACCCTGGTGAAGCTGGTGTTGCTCTGGTGGCTGAGTGGTGCCCGCTGTCCCGGAGGCAGGGCTGCATCGCTGATGCCACTCCAGTCATTCCAGCAGCAGGAGGGAATTACCCCGCCCAGTGTCCGAGCTCTGGCAGCGGTGGGGAGGGGGATGTGGGGTGTTAGAGTGAGGGCTGGCAGGGAAAAAATCTGGGCTGGGGCAGCCACAGCCTCTCTGGGCAGGGGCTCAGAGGCTCATCACCCTCACAGGGGACAATTCTTTCCCAATATCCCACCTAACCCTGCCCTCTGGCAGTGGGAAGCCATCCCCCTTGCCCAAAGCCTGTTTGACAGCACGCCTGCTCTCCTCCTGCTGTGCTGCTAATCCACAGCAGGTTCACGTAACAAAGCCAACGTGTTGCCTTCTCCTTTTGAACTTCATGCTTGGGACAAATCCAGCCTATTCCAGCTTTGGCATGATGAATTCCCAGATGATAAAGTTTTCCATAACACTCTCAGCCCTCTGTTTGGCAGCACAAAAATCAGAGGAGCAGTAATGAGTGTGTGTTTTTCAGGCTGCATTTAGCCCTTTTTTGCTTTGAAGGACATCAGTGTAATGAGGCTTGATGTGTTCCCCCTGTGAGGGGAGGGTTTGGTTTATAGGCTGTGAAATGAAGGCTCTTTCAGGTGTGCTTTTAATCCACATCCCTCTACTCCAGGGATAGAATTCTACCATGGTTTTACCACCACTTTTCTTGCTATTTAGCATATTATTTTCTGCAGCTCAGGAAAAGAAATCTGAAGGTGGCAGACAGAGAGGTTGAAGCATATGGTATCCAAATGAAATCCTATTTAAGGGTGGTGTGAGACAGACAGGACAGACAGCTGTCCTGGGATTCTAGCACTTCTCTGTGCTGGAAATTCTATAAACCCCTCCCCTTTTGGAGAAGTATAAAATACAAATTGATGACACAGGGATTCCTTTGTCATCCCTGATGTTTATATATAATTTATGCATGTGAATGACTCATTGAATATAAAACCAGGGATTGGTAGGATATTGTCATTTCTTACCCAGCACTGGTCAAGAAGTGCTGGTTGATCTGCACTAGTCCAAAAAAGTGCACTGATGGAATGGAAACACTGGAATTGAAAATATTTGTAGTCATTTTATAATGGCACATTTAATTCTGTCCATATTTATGTTTCTAATCATTCTTAATGAACCTTGAAAAGTTCTCCACTGTAGCATTGTGGAAGGTATTAAAAGGAGATCCACAGGCTCTTTCCTTACTAAATTCTGTCAGGATAGTTTTGCTGCAGGTGCTACTGGTTTGGGCTTCAGCCTCTGACATTGTGTAACAAATAAATAGTTATTAGATAATAGTCATTATTTAATAGTTAAATTGAGCCATGAGAGAAGTCCCGGGCAGATCCCATCAGCTGGCCTGAGCTGAGCTGTGGTGCTGTTGCACAGACAACAAGGGTTCAGCTCTATGTGATGGGAAATTATTCCAGGTGCCCCCAGGGAGCACCAACGAGAGGATGAGCGGCTGCTCATGCAGATAATACTGAAATTATGAAAATATTAAAATGCATGTGATAAAATCTTGGTGCCTTCTCTGTGAGATAAAAGCAGCCAGTACAATGCTGAGCCTATTCAGCTTCTCCACAACCCGTTTTTATTGTCACAAAGGAAAGGCAATAGTAGAACTTGGATTGCACTTGTGTTTATTTAGAAATGGCACATTGTTCTATCCTTTTCTTTTAATATTTTCTGTCTGCTCATTCAAGAGCTCTTTTTCTCTGATCTGGAGTAACCTTCTATTTCTCAGCTTCATTAACTGTATTTTGTATAGACTCTTAGCAAGAGAAATAGTTCTCTTGCTTTATATTTCAGATTCTTCCATGATTTCTTTATACTTTAAATTAGCTGTAACTTGTTATAATCTAAAATATTTGTATATTGCTCCATGTGAAAGATGCTATTCCAAATAACTGTATTTCCAGCTTGTTTCATCTGCTCTTTTATGAGGATGATGCTGAAGTTAAATTCCAGGCTGGACAGGGCTTGGAGCACCCTGGGAGAGTGGAAGGTGTCCCTGCCATGGTGGGGACAGAATGAGATGAGCTTTAGGGTCCTCCCAACCACAACCAGTCTGGGCTACTGTGATTTCCTGGCTGCTTTGGGCAGTGTTTCCCCTCTTGCAGCACAGGAGCCCAGCTCCAGTTGTCTGCTCCCTCAGCACCCACAAGTTCACACAGAACAACTTGGCTCTTTCCAGAATAACTGATTTTGCTTCATTCCATTGGTTTAACCCATTGCAAAATAGTCTGATCTCTGAATAAATCTTAATTAACTGAAAACCTTATTGTCTTTGATCAAGATCTCAATCTATTTTAATTTGCAGGAATATTTTTGATGCAGATTTCTTTTTTGTCCCCTTCTTGATTAAATATACCTCTTTTCCCTTCTTCTTACTGCTCTGCTGCATGGTAGAAGAAGATTAAGCTTCCAGTCCTCATCCTGACATTTGACCTTTACTTATCTCTTGCTAATTCTGTCAGCTTTAACAAAATTGTCTTATTTCCCCCCATGCTGATAGACAGTGGAGGTCCTTCAAATAAAAAAAAAAAGGGGGGAGGGGGCTGAAGAGGAAAAACCACTGACCTTTAATTAACTTCCTTCTAAATTTTCCATTGAATTGATTCATGTGTGCCACAGGATTTCACTGGCTAGAGATGTGGGAACTGGCTGTGTTAAGTGTATTTCTGCATCATCAAACAAAGCAACTTAAACAGATAAAATAGAACAGAGGTTTGAGGTGGGTCTCACAATGTTACAATGGAAATACGTGTGGTATTTCCTGGTTCACTTTCTGTATGTGTAAATACACTGAGTATTATAAAATATATTATTAAACCTTATTATAAATAAGCAAGATTATTAACAGATAAAAATGCTGCTGTTCGACCCAGCACAGGAATGGTTTTATGTAAGGCCAGAGGGAGTGGAAGAGCACCCAAGAGCTAAAAGATGGAAGGGGTGCGTTTTTCCAATGGGATTGGTTGCTGTGCTGAGATGGGAAGGGAGCCGCAGGGAATTCCGTGCAGGGCTTGTCCCGGGGCTGGTGTGCAGCTCTGCCGGTGATATTGTGCACCATTAACTTGAACAAAGAAACAACTTCTGTAAAAACATTGGGTTTGTTAATTAAGTGCTTTGCACCCCGGGAGGGGGGAGTCATTAGCTGCTCGCGTTCCCCCAAGGACACGGAGCTGTTTGTGGGCTCGGGCATGCTGGGCATCAAGGGCTGTTTATTTTCCAGCCTTAGATTCATCTGATTCTTTCAAGTAAAAATAAAAAGATTAAACAATCGTGGACAAGCTCTGAAGTCAAATAGAAAAAGGAAGCCGTTGTGTTGCCTGTAGTAATGAGAAGGATTAAATTTGCACAGCCCCTTCCCTGGGCTTTCATTTTGGGCATGGCCAGATGTTCCCAGAGCTGGGAGGTTCATTATGAGCAGCAGAGTCGGAACAGCTGCCCTGAGCTTTGCCGGGGATGCTGTACCTGGGTTTGGTGATTGACTTGGAGCCGCCTCTGGAGCTCATTTGCTCGCAGCCCCAGCCAGCCTTGAGCGGGCAGCAGCAACGCAGAAAACTCGAGAGCAAAGCCCAGCGCCGTGGTAAACATTTAACTGCTTCGTTTCACACTCCGCTGATCCCAGGCACCAGCTGCTCGTTTTCATCTGCCTTTCTCTTTTGTTCTGTGGTTGCTGTGGATTGGGAGTGACTTTGGTATCGACCGCATCAGCTCGGGTGAAATTTTTACTTTAAATTCCAACTAAAAGTCTAAGATGACTTCACTGTTTTTTAATGCGATTCTTGTCAATTATACTGAATTATTTATAGAACTGTTCAGCCTAGCGAGAATTCCCTGTGGGAATTTCTAGTGTTTTCACCAGATTTCCAATCTGCTGTTTTATTACGGCACAGATCCAGTGGACAAACAAAAGGCTGTTGCTCCTTCGTTAGGAAGCCACTTGTTTAAAGAAGCTTTGCCTTCATTTCCCATGGTCTGTTTTGCTGAGGCCCAAACTCCACAAGTCAGTGAGTGAACACCGAGACCTGCGTCTTCTTTTTCCTGTAGGTCTTTAATCACTGAAAGATACCTGATTTGAACATAATTCTCCTTAATCTCATTTGATCTGAAAACAGATGTCTCAAAATCCTGATCCTGTAAGGTTGTGAGCTAAAGAGGTGATAAATCTGTTATAAGAAATACCCAAATTGTGCATCTTCCATGGCAGCACATCCCAGAGGTGTCCCTGGCCCTGAGGGCTGGCTCAGCACTCACTGGTGTCACATCCACTCCCAGCTCTTCCTGGGAGTCATAGAATAAAATCACAAAATTATTCAGGTTGGAAGAGCCCTCCCAGACCAGGAGTCCAAGCTGTGCCAAATCCCCACCCTGTCCCTAGCCCAGAGCACTGAGTGCCACCTCCAGCCCTTCCTTGGAGACTCCAAACCTCNCCAAATCCCTTCCAGCTGCCCCCTCCTGTCAGGGAGTTGTGCAGAGCTACAGGGGCCCCCCTGATCCCCCTTTTCTCCAGCCTGAGCCCCTTCCCCAGCTCCCTCAGCCGCTCCTTACAGGACTTAGTGTTATTTCATAACAATTTTCCATGTATGTTCCTGAACTCACACATTTCTTGGCTGCACAGCTCCGTGAGGAATAATAATAATATGATAAGGATGTGCAAATGGAGTGATGAAAGCAAACAGATGAAGTCAATGACAGCGCGGTGGTGCAAGGTTGTGTCTCTGAGGTGTGAGATAATGGGGAGAGATCTGAAATACAAAAGGATTTGGAGGCTGAAGGGGAGAGAAAACGTCAGCCTTTGCTAATGGGCAGACTCCGAGCACAGGGACAAAAAGGATATTGGAAGGATCCGTAATTTGGAGATGTTTTATTCTGGGTTCCAGCAGACTCTCTAAACCAGTCCCAGCACTCTCCAAAACCAAAGCAGAGGTTTTCTCCAGGGCTACAGGATCAAATATTTGAGATAAGGGTGGTCTGACATCGGGCAGGGCTCCTGCTCAGCCTGGCTGAAGGATAATTCTTGTGCATATCATTAGAGCTGCCTTTTAATGATTTTCAGGGACCTGTGGGCTTCATTTATCTCATGCTGGGTCTCTGAACTCTTATTACTCTTCATGCAACTTCTATAAATTACTAATGGTATTTTCTTTAGCACAGGAATGTCAATGAACTAATTATTCAAAAGAATAATGTTTAGGAATATGGGTTTTTCAGAAAATACAGGCTGTAAGAAATACCATGTCTCAGTTTGGTTCCGTAGAACTGATGAATAGTCAGAATTTGTTAATAATTTGGATGTTAAATGTTGCAGGAATCTGACACAGAAATGAAGCTGTACATTGAAATAATAAAATGTAATATTGTGTATTTATGAATATATAGATTAAGCCCTCAGTTCCAAAGGGCTGTTTTTCTTGTGCAGATGATCTTCTGCTGGGGTAGGTCTGGATGATTTCTGCAATATTATTCCTGACTTTAAAATGTCTGGAAAAATTGAGGCCAACAAATGATGGGATTTGCACTATTTTCCCTGTGTGGATTATTGCTTCACTGGACTAAGGAAATAATATCTATAAATCCTTTTGTTTTGTGAAGAGCAATATGTAGAATAACTGTGCTGCAGATGGGGAAGAAAGGAGGAGGTGAAATACTGAAATCCTGATAGATTTTGCTGTTGTAGTTACCATTTTTAAAAAATAATTTACCAAAAATCCCATTTTTCTAAGATTCATCACCATTCCATTTAAAACAGGGCTTGAAATTGTTCTAGCCCCAAGACATTATACTGTGGACCTTAAAATACAGAATTCATGGATTGTCCTACTCCCATAACACTTGAATCATCTCTGTAGCACTCCTAGAGGTTCCAGAATTCTGTGCATAAATCAGCATATCTTGGGCAGAGTCTTGCTACTCTGTTATGAAATCTGTAATTTTTTTATTTTCACTACCTTAAACCTACAAAGACTCATTAAAAGCACAATAACCTTGAGAGGCAGCAGGAGAGTCTATCAGGCATCCTAAAACTGCAATTATCCAGGTGGAAGGTAAATTTTCCAAATGATCACAATCCATGCTAGTCAGTTTTATTCCCAATTATTGCTAAAAAAAAAATCTGTATAGGATGGTTGCTCCCAATCAAGGGAAGAGATGAAACGTCAGAGGATGCAAAGAGTGGAAGAGAACAGTGGAGATGCTGCTAATTAGAGCCTTTAGGGAGAGCAATTCCCTGGGCCTGGCTCTCCTTCAGTCAGGTGCATTCCAGGAAATATCACAAATATTTGGTCCCTGCACTCAGGGCAGCCACAAAGCACAACCAGATATCATTTTGCCCTGCCTTTTATAAAAAAGTAGGATTATACAAAGATTGTCTCACCTAAGGCTGTTACTACAATAAATATATTGTGAAAATAGCTGAAAACGTTTGGTGTTTCAATGCTCAGGCGGTGTGAGCTTTAAGGTAGGCACTGTGAAAAGGAGGTTTCCCCAGGAAAAAAGCAAAATTAGGGCATTGCATATACACCAAAAGAAATATTGCCTTGGTGGTGCTGAACACAAAGTGTATTTTATCTTATCCACAAGCTACAGTCTATTAGGTATATTGAATTGGTGAAAAATGAACAAATAATACTGGTGAAGGTTCCTCTGTGTTCATGCTGTCTGCCCTTGTGTGGTTCATCCCAGCATCACTAAATTCCTGACTCTTATCTGCTTATTTACAGCAAATAGGGGAGCTCTGTGGCATTTTCTTATCTGGTTTTATTTGAAGCTAATTAATAATTTGAATAGTTTGAAGTACGGAGGCAGTTTTCAAGAACTTGATTTTCAGGATTCTACTTCATCTGTTCATATTGTCCTGAAAATATTTTCCCACACCAGCCAGCCCCCAAGATTAAATATGCATTTGAGCTAAGCAAGTGCTATTTCCCATTTATATTCAATGGAAAGTTTAATTTAGATGTTCAAGTATGATTCAGGGGAGATTGAAGGTGTGGCAGTGTGACTGCAGAGAGAGCAGGGTTGTGTTGTGCTGTCCCAAAAGCAGCTCAGGAAAAGAGCTGGAAATTGCACCCTGTTTTTTCTTTCTCTGCATTCAAAAAAGAACCCAAAGCCCCCCCAAACCATGGTTGTTCCTGTCTCTGTGTGAGATGCGTTTCACTGAGCCAGCTGGGGAGGGCTGTGGGGTCCCACCTTCCAAGGGAACACCCGTTGTGCTCCATGGGGAGCCCAGGACCCTTCATCCTCCCCTCTGGCTGCCCCCAGAGATCCAGGCTGGGATTCTGTAACCCCGGGAAACGATGGGAGAGTTTTTGTTACCGTTGAGCAATAGCAGCAGAGCTGGGATCCCCTGGGCTTCCCCAAACCAGGGCTGGGTGCTGGATGGAAGTGGAACATTCTTTGCCCCTTCTTTTCCGTTTGAAAGGTCAGAAGCATTAAAAGAGGCGGAATATAAGTTTTTTATTTTGGGAATAGTGGACTGAGTGGCCTTGGCTGTTGTGGCTGTGCTGTCACCAGAGGTGCTGCACGCAGCGCTCCCTGAGCTGGCACAGCTTTGCCTGCTGCTCGCCTTGGGCTCAGCAGCTCTGCGGCACCTAAATCAGGTCTGGTTGTCCCTGGAATGTCCCAGGCCAGGTTGGACGGGGCTTGGAGTTAACTGGGACAGTGGAAGGTGTCCCTGCCCGTGGCAGGGGGTGGCACTGGGTGGGCTTTAAGGTCCCTTCCAGCCCAATCCTCCCCAGGGTTTGTCGTGCGATTGTCCCGGAGTGCCGGGTGTGGTGGGAGCAGAGGCAGCCAGGGCTCAGACCGGGGCTGGGTGCTGGTTCCCCCCTCTCTGAGCAGTGCCCTCCCCTCCGTGCAGCGACCATCTGCCCTCGGCTCCGGGCACTGTGTGTGCAGCACTGCAGATTTCTGTTTCCATCACAAATCCCTGGTACGCTTGCACTGAATTGTGCTGCACCCAGGGACACCTGGAGCTGTGACATGTAACCGGAGTTGTTTGTGCCCTGTTCGTACCTGCTTTCTTCATGGCACAGATGAAAGCTTTTATCTCCCCTGCCATGCAGCGGGAATGACAACTTGCTGTCAGCTGGGCTGACCCCAGTACCGCGGGAAATGAGATAAAGGGCAGAAATCATCCCCCAGAGCTTTTACAGCTTGTGGTGTTTGCTTTCCTCCCCAGCTCTCCCCTCCTGCATGGGGGCACGCAGCACCTGCGTTTTGCTAATTAGTGCCTCACTTCTTTTATACTTTTTAGCTAATTGATTCAGAAAACGGGGTTGTTCACCATGAAAAAGCACCAAGTGTTTTGTTGAGCTGCTCCTGACAGTGACTGTTCTGGTGCAGTGACGATTCTAATGACAGATCCTTGTTCGCTGACACTCTTCCCAGGAGAGGATGCCAGGGGATGGATAATTGGACATACTGGAACCACCTAGAAACTTTTATATCATTTTATATTGAAAAGATAATGACCATTTCTGTCTTGAAGTGGCCTAAAACCTGTAGAAAGGCAATATGCCAAAGCACATGGAAGTTGGGTCCTGTCCGCCTCCTGACAGACATTTGTCAGAGGATTCCATATCAATTTGGGATAAATTTAAATGCACTCCTAGCTGCATGCTAATTTTGGGTATTAATGCCTGTGACAGTCTGGCTTGCATGCAGAATAAAAGCTTATGCTTTATATCTGAACAGCAGTATTGTATTTCATCAAAAACAGAATTAAAAAATTAAAGATTTTAAAAAGTTGGGATCTGGAGTGGCTCAAGAGAGATCACTGCAAGCCCCACTCTCTGTGGGCACATGGACCTGGGACAGAGTGGAAAATCCTGGTTGTCACTGGATTGTATTGAACAGTCAGCCCCTTTCTCCCAGCTGTGTTCATGTGAGACAAAGAATCCCAGAGTGTTTTGGGTTGGAAGGGTCCTCAAAGCCCATCCAGTTCCACCCCGTTCCCTGGGCAGGGACACCTTCCACAGCCCAGGCTGCTGGTTCTCCTCTGTTCTGGTTGCAGTTACTGATTAGGAGTTGTTTCTATCTGGTACATTTTGAATCCACTTTCTTGTACCATTAATATTTTTAGCAGCCAAAAGCAGAATGATTTCTCTTTTGTCAGTGGGAAGTGAAGGGAAGAAGAAGAAGGTGCTGCAGGAGAGGGAAATGGAGCAGAGGAAATCCGAGTGGATCTGCTCCAACACATTGGATAGGGTGCTTTGCTTTGCTTTGCTTTGTCTGCAGATCTTTGGACAGGTGGAGTTGGGACCTTCCAGTGGAAGGGGGCAGGGGTTGGAACTGGGTGATCCTCAAGGTCCCCACAGCCCAAACCCCGCTGTGATTCCGTGGGATGTCATTCTGGGCAGCGGCGGGTGCTCCGGCATTCCCCCAGGCTCCGGGGAATGTTCTGTCTGGATCTCCAGAGTGACATTGCCCTGGCAGTGGCTGATTTGTGCAGGACGTGGCTGTGACACCGGGGAGCTCCTCACATCCCAGCTCGGGCTCCCTGGGTGCCCTTGGATCGTGCTGGCAGTCTGGGAGCGGGCAGCGCCGGGGCCCAACGGCCGCCTGGGCTTCTCTCTGCCGCTCATAAATCCAAGAATTCCAGCCGATTGCAAATCTGTCGGAAGTTTTCCTCGCAGATCCATCACAGTCACAATGTCCTGGCGTCGTAGCTCAGGCAGCTGAAAAGTCTTGCAGGCAGTGCTTGTGTATAAATCGAGATTTCGGCTGTTCCCGGAGCAGTGCAGCTCTGCCCATCCTGGTGTGGAAGTGTGGCACTCCTAGTACCCGCTCCAGCAGGAATTTTTGTACATTTTCTATTTATCTCTAGGGTTTTTTTACTCATGCATTTAGGATGATGTAAATGTTTTATATTTATGAGTAGTTAAATGTCTTGTAGTGGTGTAGGGAAACTTTTTCACTCACTCCAGCCAGGGCTTTACTGTTCCTTTGTCCCCAGGAGCTGTTAATTACTGGGATTTCACTCAAAAGTGATTTTGGGGATTTTCACTCAAGTGAGATCCTGTCTATGTGTCCCAGTTCCAGTGTTGGCTCATTTTTATTCCCTATTTTTCTGTGTAATTGTAATGGATTTTTTTTCATAAAAAGTCATTTTGTACCTGGGGCACTGAAGCTTGATGATATTTACACATTCTAGCTCTTTTTTAAATGCCAACTCAATATACAAAGTTTAATTCTTTTTGTGATTTTTAGATGTTGCTTAATAGAAAATCTGATAAAAATTTTTGTAGAGAGCTCATATAGATGCAGCAATATTTTTTTTGAGTTCTTGTGTATTTGAGAACATATACAGACACAAAAATGAAGAGTTTTCTTCTCAGCCTGTGGTTTTTTTAACATATGGATCCTATATTCTGTGTAGTACAAATATATATATTGTGTATATAGTGCTAAGCCATGTACATATATAAAAATCCATGTAGTAGATTATCTCTATTCCGGTGTCCTGCTGTATCCTGGGAACTTCCGTGAAGTCCTGCTTCTTGTCACTCTGCCCAGACCTGCAGGTAACAGTGCTCTGAGCAGGAAATCTGCCTCAGCCTCCTCAATCCCTGTGGATAATACAATCACATGGAATAAAATGAGGACTGGAGACAACAACCAGGAGTATCTGGGGGTAGAGACTTTCCTCATGCGTAGATTTAGCTGGAAGTAGAGACCTTTATAGCTGATAAAAAGGCTGTGACAAAGGTAATTTTTTTTTCCTCTATAGAGAGCTTTAAAAGGAAAGAAATTTTATGGAAGATGCGTGGATAATGTCAGTGGATGCCTTTCCAAAATGTTATGGAGCCCCTGTAAGGCGTTTCTCGGGGCTTCACGGAGCAATGCAGCGCTCAGCAGTTCTAAAACACTTCCCAGCTCGTAGGAACAAATGACTTTGCTGTGGGAGAATTGGCTCCTGGTCCGTCCAGCCTCCTGTCTCCCACGGGGGTCAGCGAGTGCTTTGGGAACAGAGGGCTCTGGGCACCTCGTGTAGCTCAGGGGCCTCCACGGGCAGCTGGGAGGGACTGGGCACACTCAGGTCCCTCCAATTCTCTGATGTCTTTGTTATTTATGCCTCTTCCATATCTGTGTGTCTCAGTATGCAGAAAGGATAGCGTTAGAAATCAATTCAACTAATTTATTGTAATCATTTTGTTAATGATTCCTTTGGTAACTTTGAGCATAACTTTGCCGTGGGGTGTTGGTTTCCCGTTTCTTTCCCACCCGGTTTGATGGTGCCGTTCCTTCCCTCTTTGCTGTACCCGAAAGGGGAGTGACCCCATCAGGGCACAGACCACTAATTAGGGCCTGGCAAACATGGAATTTTGTCCCTTTGCTTGGGTTTCAGTCATGTGGGTAGAAAACAAGGATGAACAAATCTACAATTGGGAAGGAATTAACGCTTCTTTATTTCTGTGTATCAGTTGGTGGCTGACATATCATCCTCCTTCCCACAAATGCTGGTTGATAAACAAACTTTGAAATATCTCTGTGACAGGGACAGCACCCAGGGAGTGGCTGGAGCTGTGCCAGGGCAGGTTCAGGTTGGATTTTAGGAAAGGTTCTTCCCCCAGAGGGTGCTGGCACTGCCCAGGCTCCCCAGGGAATGGGCACGGCCCCGAGGCTGCCAGAGCTCCAGGAGCGTTGGGGCAGCGCTGCCAGGGATGGACAGGGGGGGATTTGGGGGGTCTGGGCAGGGACAGGAGCTGCACTGGATGATCCCTGGGGGTCCCTTCTGTCTCGGGATATTCCATGATCCGAACTTCCTCCATTTTTCTCTTCAGTTCTGTCATAGTGTAAGTGGCACTAAAAGAGAGGAGATAAAGAAATATATGCAAAGTCAAACCAGAATTATTGTACTGAGAACACTTTTTCACCTGCCTCACATGACAGGAATATATATATGTGATTTATTGCTATTTTCCATGGAAGGACACCATTTTCCTGGGCAGAATTACAATTGAAGCAGCAAGAATCTCATCAGTCACCCAGCCATGTTTCCATGACATGTACAACTTGCAAGTCAAACGCTGAAATCTTTATTTGAGCAAAATTGGCCTTTGTCACAGTGCAAATTGTGTTTGAGTAAGGAGTTAATTGCACGGTTGCTAATTCTAACGAGGAGCCATGTTAGGGTAGAAGCTGTCACAGGAGGACTGGAATCAGCAGGAATTGATATTTTGGTGGGTGTTTGGTTAATTTGTAGCAAACGCATTGGGATTCTGCACATCCAGGTGTGCAGCCCACTCCACCAGGCGTTCATCACGGCGAATTCATAATTAATAGAAGTCTGAACAGTGGATAGACTTAAGGACATTCAAACTGCAAAGGAGATTTATTACTCGTGGACATTAAACACAAACCGCTGTGACTGGAGCTGCTTCACGTTCCTTGTCTCAAAGCCCCAGCATTCTGTAGCAGCCTCTCTCCAGTGCTGTAGTATTTTCAAGGTCTATCAATCTGGAAATTGTCTGTTTTTTCCTGAGAAGATGCAGCTTTGCTCGCTAACAGCAGTGACTCCTCTCTTTCCTGCCCTCTGAGCCTGTGCTGGGAGCCTCTGTCCCTGCAGAAGGGAGAGGAGCTGTCCCTCCCACATCCACGGCTCCTCCCGGCGGGACTTGGGATCGTTCATGACACCACTGCTGCCCCCATCCATCAGTCACTTACCTCTTCAAATAAAATGATAACAAATCTGTTTAGCTCCAAGTAGTTGGAGTAAATCAGGGACATGGTTGTGCTGATTGAGAGGCTGGAGGTTTTCTAGACTTCATCTGTGGGATGAATTGGTGAGGATTTATTTGCCCTTTCATTCCTTGACAGCTTTGCTTTCACTCATGGCAGAGGTTAGAACAACCACACAGACTATTGGAAAAGTATTAAGATTAATGATTTTATGTGTAAACTATTATTCCCCACTCAGAACATTAAGGGATAAGAAAATGAAGAAGCTCTTGTCTTTGAGATGAGATCTCGAAGGTCCTGTCTCTTCAGAAGAGGAATGGAGGTGGTTTCCACAAGGACTGAGGGTCTGAAGCAGCTGCTGCTGGGAGAGTTGTAAATGGTTGTGCCTTAGGAGCTCCAGAGGGATGAGGCCTCTGGGGTCTTGGCAAAGATGCAGCATGAGGAGCTTTTGGCTTAAATGTGTTGGAGAACTTTGGGGCTCTTTAGATGAGAAGATCTGAAATATTATTAACCCTTTAATTCCATTTATTCAGTGGCTTCTGCCACCCAGTGCTGATGGTTTCTATGCAGGCTTCCCTAAAGAGATAAGAAAGCTTGATATTAAATACTACAGTATCTTGTTTTGCATATGATTTGAATTATTAAATGGCTTTTAAATTATTTGCTGCAGGCAAAATAGTCGAAGTATCTATTTTATCTGTGCTGATCGTTTGAGCCTGTGCTATTAGGCTTGTGTTTGCTGACTGGATAAATGTGGGGGGAGAATCCAGTGAGAGATTGTGAAGCTGCTCTGTTTTCTGTGTCAGGGGAGAGAAAGGCTCCTTGCCTGTATTGACACAGGTCCTGTTCTTTATGCGGGGATAACTGGAGTGTTTGTGCTGCTGTGGATCTTTAATAGAGACAGGTGCCATCCTTCCTGCCTCAGCAGAGGGAGGAAGGACAGAGCTGTGGGTAGAACTTCTTCACTCAAAGAGTGAATTTTTATTCATTTAAGAAGTAGGCTATAGGTGTGAATGGGTTATAGATGATGTTTGGATTTAGCTTTTTGTTTCTACTTGGTAGCCAAAGGTCAGCAGAGATTTCGACAGATTAAAATATTGGCAGGGGTTCATCCCAGGAAAAAGAAAGCAAATAAAGTTTGGTTCAAACTGTGAAAAGGCGAGGAAACAAGGAAAGGCCTAGAAAAAAGAACATGCCCTTGTACTTGGTTTGTAATGTCTCTTTAGGTCTATTTTTTTTTTTGCTGCCTTTTTCCTGATCTCTGTCTCTTAAGGCAGTCTCCTAAATAAACTCTGAGGCAGTTCATGCAGGCTGTGGAAATGAGCTGGTACCTATAGCAGTGGTGCAGTTCTTACTGACTTTGGGAAGATAAGGATCAGGGCCCCCGTGTAAGTTCAATTCATACAATTACGTGAAGGAGAATGAATCACTGGGGAAAGCTAACTGAGAACTCTTTCAAGATGCGATTTTCAAATTGGGCCAAAAGGAAATTAGGTGTCCAGATTCCATTAAAATATAACTGAAGCTGGAGCATAACTCTCCCAGTCTCTTCTGATAAACAGCTCAGAAAAAGTTCATTGTGGTTGATAACCTTGAAGGTTTGTATCTCCGCTATCAGCTTCAGCCTTGACATGAAACAACTTGGAAACCCTGGAATCCACTTCTCTGATATTAGTCCCCAGGGATGTGTGGCAGCAAAACTTCCCACTGGGGGAGGATAGGGAGCACTTCAATAAGTGCTAACGGCATCATATTCCACAAAACCCCTTTAGGCTGCTGTTTAGGGACTTGCAAACGGCCTTAAATGGCTGTTGCCATTGCAGGATCTCCTTGGGAGTGCTGCTCAGTGGTGCACTTAAACATCTGCACCTTCCTTTAAGTGTTCTCCAAGCCACGCTCAGGCCAACCTGAGGAGCTGCTGCCTGATGTTTGTGTTTCTCCTCGGAGCAGAGGAGGAGCAGGGGCAGCAACAGCTCGGGGCTCTCTGGGCTGGGCTCTCAGACTAAGCCTTCATACGAGGCTCTGCAGATGCTCCTCCTGTGATCTCCCTCCTTCTCTGTGTCTTTTGATCAGCGGAATATGAGGCTGTTCTTTGGTCTGCAGTTTGTATGGATCATGGAATGCAGCACTGGGGTTCACCTCTGTTTCCTATAGAAACTGGCAGAGGCTTTGCTGAACGTCTGATATGAGTCCAGCCAGGGACATGGCATTGCCAGTACCAGATTTATTAATGCCTATTAATATTAATGCAAAGCCATGTCCAAACAATCATGGTTTTGTTTCAACAAAGGACAGAGATGCAGTAAAATTGATTATTATAGAATCCCAGAATGGTTTGGGCTGGAAGGGACCTTAAATCCCACCCAGTGCCACCCCTGCCATGGCAGGGACACCTCCCACTGTCCCAGGCTGCTCCCAGCCCCAGTGTCCAGCCTGGCCTTGGGCACTGCCAGGGATCCAGGGGCAGCCACAGCTGCTCTGGTCAACTTGATTCTCTTGTGATCTACTGTATGCACATAATTCTGGGGGAATAGACCCAGCTGAGGCACAGCAGGAGTAGAGCTGTGCCCCCACTTGCTCTTTGGTTTTCCTGTTGTGAAATCAAAGGTGGGTGGATGCTGCTCTCTAGAAATGGATCCTGGGCTCCCACCAACAGGAGGCAAGTCAGCAAAACTTGGTCATTATGACAAATATGAATTATAGAATATCCTGAGCTGGAAGGAACCCACAAGGATCACTGAAGTCCAACTCCTGGACTTCTCCTCACTGGCTATGTAGAGGTGGTGTGGTGGCATCTATGTTTGAATGGAAAACATGCTGGAAAACTACAAATCCTTGTTAATGAAATTGAGCACCCAACCTCTTCGCCTTAATCATTCTATAGTTCTCCTTTCCCTGCTGTATTTTGGAGGCTGAATTCAGTGCTGTGTTCAGAGTGGTTTCTGGTGTGCAGGGAGGAGCAGCGGCCCCTCGAGGGATTTATGGCTCCCTGTGGGGCACGGAGAGAACCCAGCACTGAGGGATGGGGTCCTGACGTGACCTGGAGCTCCCCAGCACGGGGCGGGAGCCCTCTGGAAAACGGCAGCCAAGGACTGCACATGGATGCAGCAGGAACATCCAGGTTTATTGACGGCCCTGGGAATGCCACAGCAAGGACAGGCCCCAGCAGGAAAAACTCCTGTTTGAAAAAACCTGCCAAGAACTTTTACTCCAGTTGTGAGCAGAAAGCTGGAGTTGCAGTTTTTAAGTTCTTTTTTTTTAATCTTTAATCACTGCAAATCAGTGACTCCACTGAGGATTATATGATTTAAATTCCATCTCTCTACTCCCATAATGGGGATAAAAATTATGGTTTCAAGTGATTTTTGAAAAAAAAAATCCTTGTTATAAAAATCCACACAAAATGTTTCACAGCTGCTGAGAATTTAAGGATAGTTAATGCTTCCAGATGCACCCAAGAAAAATCTCATTTACCTGATTTTGAACCTGTCACACCACTGAAGTTAATGAGATGTAAGCTCTTAAGTCATTTAGTCACTTTTGAATATTTTACTTAATGATCAATTCCAGATTTTCCAAGGTATTTATTTTTATGTATTTCAAAAAACTGTTATGATGCTTTTATTATGCTTCAGCATTCCTTTGGTCTACTTGACATAGCTATACAGCAGTACAAATTTAATGGTAAATCTCTTGATCTCACTAAAAAGGAAAATCAGTCTTTTGTTGCTCTCATACCAATAGGAAACATGACAGAGGGTCATAATGTGCTGAGGAATAATGGCAGGTGGAGAACTGGAGCAGAGGGAAGGGGTTTGGGAAGCGAAGGGGAGTGTGGGGAGATGGCACCGGGCGTGATCTGACCCTCACTGAGAGCCAGCAGCAGCCGAGGGCTCCGGAGGGAATGGCTGAGGGAAGAACGGGAACAGTGAGGAGAAGGGAAAAGGGCTGCTGGAGAAAGCAGTGACGGGAAATACAAATCGAGTCCTCCAGTGGGAGCTCTGCAGGTCTCGTGGTGAGCGAGGCTGTCGAGGGCAGGATGAGACAGGGAGGCTGGTGCAGGGCAAGGCTGGGAGAGAGGCAAATAAAAGTTCTCAGGTACAAAACATTGCAGTTTGAAGGACTTCACAGGATGAGAGTTCAGGGGAAACAGGAAACACTCCCTGCATAGGACAGCAAAGAAAGGCTGGCTGGGGTGGGGTATGGAGTAGTGTCTTTTCCTGCAGGGACACAGTGCCCGTGTTTGAGCATGGGCTGTGTCTAACACCATTGGCATCTCCAGCTCAGGCACTCTGGCTTTTCAGGAAGGAAGAAGTCCCAGGGTGGCAGCTCAGCCTGCCCTCCTGGCGTGGGCTGCTGGGGTTGTGCCATCAGCACAGGGAGCGGGAGAAGGCAAATTCCAGTTGCAGCAGAAGTTGGTGGCATTGGTTGTGGTGGTGGGCTGTGGAGCAGGATCACAGGGTAGCAAACAGCCGCTCCTGGGGCACTGGGGGTTGTGAAATGGCTCCTTCCCTCTCCAGTCCCACTGTCCCGTGTGCTTTTCCCGTTGTGCACGTCCATGGTGATGCTTTGTGGGACGGCGAGATGTCCAAGAGATGTGCCCGAGGGACTTGTCCTGTTCCCGTGCAGGCACATCAGCTGCGGTGGAGATGTTGCTGGAGTAGCCCTCACTTGTTTATCCCAATAATTTCAGGAATTTCATTGCAGTGGTTTGTCCTCAGCGTTATTTTCAAGGTTGCCAGCACAAAGCAAAAGGAGTTGCCTGATTTGAACTCAAAGATGGTTCTTTATCCCTGATGTCCCAGATTGAAAGGGGCAATGGGCAATTTATGTCCTTCTCTCTGGATCTCAGATTCCCCGACCTATTTCCAGTTTCACTCTTCTATGGAACCAGTGGGCCAACTGCTGCTCTTTTCATAGCCACCTTTTAGTGACTCAGGTGGTAGTCCTGGGGCAGGGCTGGAGGACAGGTTGTGTGAATGTATTGGTGGGTTTGTGCTCCTCATTCCAAGACCACGTCCTGAGTCAGTCTTGGTTTGTGGGTGAAAATACCCTCTCAGTCCAATAAAATATGATTTAGGTGAGTAAATGAAAAGTGGGTTTAGCTGGAATGCTGCATCCCACACTTGAGTGGGTTATTTACTCTTCAGGGAACTGAAATATTTTACTATTGGGCAAGCAAGGGGAAGTAACAGTGCAGAAGTTTAGTTGGGTATGAAATATCTGCTCTTACACAGCCTCTCTGACCCGTTAGCCAAATGAAAGCTAGCAGTGGTCTTTCCCTCCTGTTTTCAAAGTGGCCAGTCTCAATCCCTGATTCTGAGCAAACTGGGGTGGTTTTTGTCTTCAGTGAAGAGTAGATGCAAATACATTTTGAAGGCAATTAGAGTATTTTTATTTTTGCTCACAATAAACTGCAAGCACAATAAAATTGCTAGCACAACGTTGAAGGTTATTTACTAAGATTATATGCCACATGTGATTAATCTCTTCCCCAGTTTTTATTCTTTTATTAGCAAGATTTTAAATATCCAGGGGATCTCTACAGAATTCTGTAGGGTCAGATTAAAAGCCTGAAGATACTTAGCACAGGTGGCTGTGTTTGCAGAATCCACTGCCTTAACAAGGTGCTTCTTGCTGCTCTAAGGTGACCTGCAGCTCCCTCCAGGATTCCCAGCAGCATCAGCTTCCCTGCAATCCTGCAGATCAGCACATCCCCGAGAAGTGTGGCTGTTATCAAGCCATTTTCCCCTGCGGTTCTCTAACAGCATTGCTCTAAAAAGATGATAAATGACAGAAAAGAGCAGGGAACACAGGGCCCGTTACTCCCCATGTAACATGTTAAACCTCACTTTCCTTCCTGGCACGCCTGGCTGCTGTTGGAGGTTGCTGAGCTCACTGTGGAATGTGGCTCTGTCCTCCTCCATGGCCATGTGTCCCTGTCACCTTCCTTTTCACCAGTGACTGTGCTTCTGCAGCTGCCCAGGTTGGCAAAGACAGCCAGGTGAAAACAGACCTGGCCACACACACAGAGGGAGCAGTTGGTGTGGTCTGTGTCCACCAGCACAGAGCAGTCAACACCAGCGTGCTCAGAAGGCAAAGAGACCCCCAGATTGCTTGGAATCCAGGATGGGAGGTGGGGACGGAGGGAGGAAGAGCAGGATGGCTGCTTTGGAGGGCAGCCCCACGCACGGGTTAGCTCCTGGTCACTGAGGAACCAGCACCTCGGAGCCACAGTGATGTGTTCTTCCACCAGCGTGGTGGGAGGCTCAGGTAGAGCTGTGTGATCCTGGACAAGTGCAGCAGGAAGCTGAGGAGGTGATGGAACAGGGGCCTTGCTTGGCACCTTCTGACACCTGTTCAATTAATTATCTTCCAAAGACAATTTTATGATGTCATGCGAGCTGGAAGCCAACATTCTGTGGCCAACCTTGTCCTCAGTGTCCTTTTCTCTGGGTAATGTAGAGTGAATCTGCTGCAGAAGAGATCTTGGTTTAATTCATCATGCCTGCAGCTTTAAGGCTGGAATAGAATATAGACGAGATGATAACTATTGCTCAGAAGCTCTTCTGGAGAAGGCAACATGAGGAAATAAATGTCCCATTAACATTAAAAACAAATCCAGGAAAAGGTGATGGAGAAATGGTTTTGCCTTGTTACTTTTCCCTGATCAAAGGTCGCTTGCCTAACCCTGACATCTAATTGTCACATGATTAAAAATGTATGAGATCTCCTGACCATAGGGAAGATTGTGTGTAGCAGCATAACGACTTGATTGAGATGCATAATTAATACCTTCACTCAGCCTCCTGTGGAAACTCAAGTCCAACAGGGCAGGCTGTCCAAGGGATGGACTCGAGATTTTGCACCAAGGCAGCTGATTAACAAAACTATGCTGGTAACTTTTCATTTTTAGACAAGAAAAAGGAAGTTTGAAGTTTACCTGTAAATTTTGGGGGAGGGGTCTTGGACAGATTTGAGAAGCCAATGAGTTAAAGAACTTCACACAGCCCCAAACCCCAGGCACATCTGTTATTTGAACAATTAGCTTTGAATTACCAAGAACTTATTTGGTGTGAAAAAATATGTAAAAATTGCACATTGATAGTGGTCATAAAGTGTAGAAAACGATGTGCTTGTTGAGGAGGGGTCTAGTGTGATGTAACCACGTGTTCACCAGAGCCCACCCTGCTTGTGACTCGTGTGCAGAACTTCCACGGATTCAGAAAAGACAATGGACAACACTTCCGTAGGTTCAACTGTAAATGATGCCTTTATATTGTACCCAGTGCACACAGAACACTGCTGCTCTCTTTTACCACAGTAATTCAGGAAAATACTCAGAATACGGATTAATTTTAAGCCTGTAAAAAATACAGTTCAGTATTGGACCAAACATAAGTGTCTTGGTATCTTAATAAATAATCTTAATTTCTGCTTTTGAAGGAACATTAATCCAATTAATTTTTTTTCAAGTATATTCCAAGATTCAACTGGTTTATTTCAGTTTGGTAGCACTGAGTTGGTATTTTTTGTCCTAACTGATGGTAATGACAGCTAAATGTCAGCTTCATTTCTATCTTAGCTCAGAATATAAACAGAAAAGTATACAAAAAGGAAAATGTCCTGTTACACACTCTGTCAATTTGTTTTGCTGTGTACCCTATGCCAAACAGTTTTGGCTCTGCATGTGACTCTCAGTCCAAAAGCCACGCCGAGACATTTTTCTCATAAAATTATTTTCCACATTTTGCCTCTAGTGCAGAGAAAACACTGCTATTAACATAAATGCATAAAAAACCTTAACCTGGAACTTCATTTCATCAAGAAAACCCCCCAAAATATTTTTATATAACATTTTGGATATATTTTATGTCAAAACATGATCACCAGTCAAACTAGTGACATCTAAACCCAATACATTATTGTGACTTCTAAAATAAAAAAAATCAGAACAAAACTAAATTTATTATAGCTCTGCCTTCATTAAACACCTTGTGTTGGTGATTTAAACACAACAAAACTCTAGTAATTCTTCAAAAGTGTCTACTAAATAGAATAAAAAGAATAAGAGAACAATTAACATTTAGTCTGTTACATTAAAAAATCGGATGTACATATTCCTATTGCCTGTTAGCTTTACCTAAGCCTTCAACTACTACAATAATAATAATAATAATAAAAAAGAAAACTCATTGTTGAAAGTCAAAAACATTCAAATCAGTTGATACAACATTACAGTACAGTCAACTAACATCATTCAGGGTCTCCTTTTCTCAGGGTAAGTCCTCAGACCAGGGTCACAAACCTAGTTCACTGCAGGTCCAAAACTGAGGGTCGGCCCGGTGAGATCCTGGCCCTGTGACGGCGTCGGGAGAACGGGGCCGGCCGTGTCGGAGCCACGGGCTCACCCAGCCTCTCGCTCTTTTTATTCAGCACTGGAGTTAGGACAGCGTTAAGTTTAGCACAATAAGAACAAAAAAAGGAAAAAATAATAAAATAAACGGAGAATTGGAAGCTAGGTGAAGCTGCCATTTGTGTCAACCCATTGCGATACGCTATACTAAAAAATCCTGAAATATCCACCTGTCCTCACCGCTCTGCCACGGACTAGCAAAGTCAAAAATACAAAAGTCTTCAACTCGTCGTTTTTGCAGAATAAAGCAAAAAAGTCTTTGTGCTCCTTACTACCAGAAGCAAAATATCCTCTGAGTTACCACATGTAATAGCTTCTGGATGTGTCGACTTGGGTCGGCTTGGTCTCTGCAGAGCCATCCTTGTCTTTTTCACTGTCACCTTCCCAGAGATTAATAAGTGGAGGGTAGAGCTCGTTCAGGGGGATTGAAGAGGTCTTTTGCATATATTTTTTCAATGAGTGGTGGTAGTTTTTTCTCTTAAACCTTTTTGCAATATAAACAGAGACGGAGGCGAGGCTGATGACAGCAAACATGGATCCCATCACCGCTGCCAGGGCCGTGCTGGTTTCCTGGTCGGAAATGTCCAGCGCAAAAGCTGCGTTTTTGGTTGTGACATTGACACAGGATCTCTGTGTTTGCTGATGGATGTTGGACACTGTCAGACACACTTCATAATCCGTAGAGGGTTGTAAATGTGTGAGGTTGTATTCGTGGACATCCACCGGGACCCTGGCGGTGTAGGTGATGTGAGGGTTGTCAATCTTCATCGTGGCCGATGACCATTTTAAATTGGAAGTCATGACGTTGGAATTGACTTTCCAAGAAACCAGGATGGAATGGGATTCGGCTTGTTTAACGTAGATCTTCAGAACCTGGGTGCCATCCAGGAGCGTCCCGTTCACCCGGATGGTAGCGACCCTTGTGTCAGCCCCTTCTATGTTTTGAGCAACACAGGTGTATCTCCCAGAGTCCTCAACCTGGATGTTGGAGATTTCCAAGGTGCCCTCACTGCTCAGCTTGTATTTGTCAGAGAGGCTTTCCACGGTGACTTTATTGCCCAGAGGAGTGACCCAGTAGATTTCTGGCTCAGGTTCTGCCATGGCCCGGCAGTCTAAAAACACCGTCATGCCGATGTCCAGGTTTAAGTGATTGGGAAAGGTCTCATGAGAGATCATTGGAAGACATTGTTCATTTGAATCCTGAATCAGCACTTCCTTCACCTGCTGTCCCCGGTATTCCGGAGGCATGGCACAGAACATGGAGAGAGGCTCCATGAAGCGGATGTTGGTTTTGTTGGAGTTGATCCAGTGGATGACGCAGTCGCACCTGAGCGGGTTGCTGTGGATGCTGATCTCACGCAGGTTTGGGAGGGATTCCACTGTCTTTTGGTAGACTGCATTCAAGGCGTTGTTGTTGAGCATCAGGCTCTCCAGGGCAGGGACGTTGCGGAATGCCAGGCGATGGATGTAAGACAGCTTTGGGTTGTTGGTGGCTTCCAGCTTTGTGAGTTCAGGCAGGTTGTCCAGCGCATACCTATCAACAGACACGAGCTCTCCCATGTTGTTGATCCCCAGCTCTTTCAATCTCAGCATGTTTTTAAAATCCCCTTCTTGAATTTTATGAATTGGATTTTTGTTGAGATCCAGGAATTTTAAATTGGGGACTTTCTCAAGTGCAAGTTGAGGAACTTTTACCAGTTTGTTATCATAAAAGGAAAGACTTTCAAGACTATCCAAGCCTACCAAGGCATTGCCAGGAATGTCTGTGAGGTACATACCTGCCAAAACGAGACTCCTTAAGTTTGAGAGTGGTTTGAAATTCATATCAAGTATTCCAATCACTGGGTTTTCTCCAATCATAAGAATCTCTAAATTGGGAGTAGAATCAAACCAACGGCTGTCAATAACCTTTAATTTGTTGGAGTTGAGGTGTAATCTCAGAAGATTTTTCAGGCCAGAGAATGCATTTGCAGAAATGCTGCTGATCTGGTTGTGATTTATGTAGAGCTCCTGCAGATTGCAGAGGTCTTGCAGGCAGTAGTCAGTCATCTCTGTGATCTGGTTCTCCTCCAGGTGCAAAGTTGTAAGCTGAGTGAGATTGGAGAGCCCCACATCTCTGATACTTGTGAAGTTATTTTGTGAGAAATCCAGTTCTGTTAAATTAAAGAGCTGTTGGAGTTCCTCTGTGGTCTTTGCAATGTTGTTGCTTTGTAACAGAAGGACTTGAGTGTCACTGGAGAGGTTGCTGGGGATTTTTGTTAACCGGAGGTCGTTGCAGTCAACTGTGGTGGCTTCCCTGTACGTTGACTGTGGTGTAAACCAGGGCCTGATTTCACAGACACAAAGCTGTGGACATTCGTTGCTCTGTATGGAAGACTCAGTTAATGAATTCATTAACAATTCTAGCACCAACTGGCACACAGTTAAAACAACTCTAACCTTTGCCATGCTGGCCAGTGAGGGAGTTCAGATCCCCAGCCCCCTAAAATCCCCACAGAGGGTGGTCCCCTATCAGGCAGAAAATGTAAAGCTTGATGTTTAAGGTGAAAGGCTTGGACATCCACAAAGGTGAAAGATGATCTTCTGGGTTTAGAGAAGTTAAGAAATGCTCTGAAGACTCTCTGCTGCTCCTCGGAGTTTCAGAATCTTCTGCAAATCAGTGCCTGAATATGGTCCTGAAAGCAGATTAGGATATATGTTATGCTCAGCTCATATACAGTTTATCTATTATTTAGTTTCTTCAACCTTTGAAAGAAAATATCTGAAAACAATTATTATTTTAAGAGTAACCTCTTCTAAAAATCCCAATCTTGTATAGGTAAATTACATAGGGTTTGGAAACTCTCCTTCTTGGGGTTTACATGAGAAATCTCTCTGAGTGAATTACCTAGAAATAAGACTTTGGGATACCTTTCGGTTTTACCCTGCAAGAGCTGTTTGAAAGGCTTGGGGAATGCTGAGGGTGGAGGATGTGCTGTGAGCACAGCAAGGTCTCAGACGAGTGTCAACGCCCAATCCCTGTCCCCACGGCTCGGATTTCAGGCGTGTGGAATTACGGCTCAGGAAACTGTTGGTTTAGAAGTTTGGAAGCTAAATGCATGTGAACTTTGCCAAAATTCATCCAAGTTAATCAAATCGGTTCCAGATAACAGCTTGGATTTAATCCAGCTCAGCACCAAACAATAACAGTAAATTTGATGAAATGAATGTACTGCCCTTATTTCAGCTGTTTGTACTGCATTGTGGTCTGTTATCTGCTGTGATCTGTATGAACTGTTCTCCACAATTCCAAATTGCTGTGGAAGCCCCCCATTTGTATCTGCTTAGCCTGAAGTTGTTCATGCAAGAGTGCGTTTAAATTAACCCAGCTGTGCCCAGGCACCTCAGAACATCTGGTGTATCATGGGGCTTTAAACACATATTCCAGGAAAATCTCATAATAAAATCTTTCTCATTCCCACTTCATTGGAAAATCGCTCTGGTGAGTGCAGTTCAGACTTCTCAAACAAAAGGTTTGGGGTTTTATGTAACTAAAATAATCAAGTTGTGCTGTATGGACTCCCCACCTCTGGAAGTGTCCAAGGCCAGGGTGGATGGGGCTTGGAGCAACCTGGGACAGTGGAAGGTGGCAGGGGGTGGAATTGGATGGGCCTTAAGGCTCCTCCTGACCCAAACCACTCTGTGATTCTGTGATATCTGAGGGAACACGGTGATGAAAAACTGCAATAGCAGAAAGCAGGAAATCAAATCTTTTTCAATTTGAACGTAGCAAAGCCTCAACCAAGTCACAGCCCACAAAAGATGGTACTTTACAAAATAACAAAACTAAATGCGGCTTTTAAAAATAGGTTTAAAATATTCCTCTGGATAGTGGTGACAGGAATGCCATTTATACAACACTAACTTCCAAATCTGATCATAGTAAATAATGAAATTACCATGTTTTATTTGAGATTATGATGTAGTGCTGTAGGTAGAACACACCTAACAGCATTTTTATTATTTATTTTTATATTGTTATTCTGTGGTTGTGCTTTGGAGGAAGGGAAAGAGGAATGGGACCTCAAATACATTTGACCCCGTTGAGTCAGATTTTCTCTCTGGTAGCTGAGACTTGAATGAGAGCAGAACAGATTCTGCTGGAGGGGGAAAACCAACTCTAGGACCAACACTCCTTCTCAAATAACTTCCAACTGATGGAAGAATTGACTAAGACTGCATTAAAAAATAAATCCTAATGGCACCGTAATAGCAGGGAATACGTTAGCGTGGAGCGATGAGGAGGCTGGCGGAGCCTGAGCTGTGCTGACTCTGATGGATGCTTCCCTCCACGGCAACGCATTTGTAGCTGACCCAAACCAGCCAGTTGTAGGAAAATTGATGGCATCTGAAGTATAATTGATTTAATTGCAGATTTTCAAATGGCAGCATTTTGCAGTGAACGGTGCAGGCGGTGCTTTCCCCCCGTCCCAGGCCGGTCCAGGAGGTGCCCCGAGCTGCTGTGCCCCTGGGCTGTCCCCTCACCCCGGGACACGTCCCTGCTCCAGCTCTGCAGCTGGCCCAGAGCAGGTGCACCACAGAGGGAACTCTGCTCCCAACATTCCTGCCTGTGGAATTTCTCCTGCGACTTCTCAGTGGAGGAAGAGAAGGGAGTTGGTGCCTTACAAAGCTGAGGGCCCTACTGATGTTTTACTACTGATTTAGCCCTGATGTAGCTGTATGAATCATGTAATGCTTTAAAAACCAAACTGCCTGGAAAAGACTTCAAAGGTTCTTTTAAAATATGTAGGAGCATGTCTAGATATTGCAAAAAAAATCAAATTTGATCCTTTCTTTGTTGAATATTTATATCCTCTTACTTGCACGTTACAGTTATTGTTCATCCTTGCTAAGAAGGCATTTGTGGGTTTATTGACCAGGGTTCTGGGTTTATGATCACTGTAAATATATGATTTTACAAGTTCCTAGTGACTCGTTCTCTTCTGTAGCTATTTTCTACTGTAAATGGATTTAATTTTCTTTAACTGAAAATGCTCTTTAGAAAAAACCTGCACATTGCTGTCTCCAGCCTCCCCCAGCCCAGGGCAGCTTGGATGAAGCTGGAAATGAAATTCCAGGGTAATCAAAGAGTGAACTCTGAGCAGCCTCATGTGCCCCAGCCCGTTTCAGTGCTGCGCTGGTGTGAGTGGCAGCCCAGGGGCCACAGCAGGAGGGACAGCCTGTCATGGGCTTTGGTTTTAGCTACTTGTGGTGTGCAAAGCCCCATCCACGGCCCTGATCAAAGCTGCAGAGGCAGCAGAGCAGCCACCAAAAGCCATCCCTTTGCCCCAGGATTGTCATCTTTCCAGCACTGGCAGGAGTGATGCCAGACACCTCTGCAATGTTTTGTGTCGCAGATCCTGAGGGTGTGAAGGAAAGCTTTTAGCATTCCCTGCCTTCCCTCTCATTTGTTAGATTCATATTTTCTGGTGTTCCAACCCACAGCAGCAGTTGTAACAGCTGGTAACTTGATATCAGCAGAAATAATGGCTAATTTTATGTGAGAGATATGGAGGGAATTATTTTACTCAGAGTAACTAAATGCATTTTCTGTGGCACCACTCCGAAGCCAGTGCAGTAAAAAACCACATTTCTGTCAGCAGCAAACCCACTGCAGCTGGCTGGAGTGTTGGCTTGTTCCTGTTCCCTGAGGGCAGAAACAGGAGCACCATTCCTGTCTCCCATCCTGGAAATGCCATGGCGAGGTCTAACTCCTCCCGTCCTATCTAAGTTCTGAAAATGGTTAATACTGAGGATTTATTTGGCCCAAGAAATTATGAGGGTAGGTGTTTGGTTATGGAGCAGAAGATCCTTCATTCAGCTTCCCTTGGAGAGAGGGGTGGGAGGGAAGAGGTGTGCCCTGGCAGCCATGGACTTACTGGTGGCTTTTAAAGCATTTGGTTGGTTGGGTGATCAGAAAAAAAAGTACATTTAAGCCTCCATTGCAGTAAGAGGGGAATATGAAGAGACAAGCATGAAATAAACTGTTCATTAAAAGTGTTCACAGTTAACCTGCCAACTAAAAAGAACAGATATTAAACATTTTTGCTTGGTAATAGGAAAACAAAGTGTTGTCACTTCCCTGACAACTGTATTAATGGTCACTATTAAAATTCGCTGAAAAGAGCAACAATCTTGTTTGCACATGGATATCTGGATGCATTTTGAAACAGTGGTGCTGCCACAGCAAATCTTCCCTCTCCACAGTTACGTGGTTCATTCTTGCAGAATTTCTTTTATATTGCAGTAGCATCAGGCCAGATTTTGGTTGGCAGCCACCTGCACTGAGTGTGCTCAGGTGAAAGTTGTAGGGATCAGATACAGGAAGAATTTACCTCAGGCTAAGACAAGCGATTTATTCTGAAGGTGCTGAGAGCCAGAAGCACACACTGATCCCGTTCCTCCCCTCTCCCGCAGAAACATTTTCCCGGGTTGAGCCTCAGTATGGGAGCTGTGTGTTGGGAAATTGTCTGTTGTGCTGATGTTCCGCTAATGACTCGTGCAGCTCCTGCATTCCCAGCACCATCCTGTGGGAAAGCGCTGCCATCCCTCAGGGAAAACCCTGGGAAAACTGGCTGCTGCAGCCTGGACCAGGCGGTCCAGGGAATGCAGGTGGGACGGCCCAGCAGCTGTGCCCAGGGACCTGGAGCAGGGTCAGCGCCAGGCAGGAGAACTGGGGGAGCTTCGGGTGCAACTGGAAAGTGGAATTCAGATGGGATCAGTGCAGCTCCAGGCTCTGCTCTGTCCCTCAGCAACGGGACAAGGGGAGCTGATGGAGCTGATGCCCAGGAAGTTCCACCTGGACATGAGGCAGAACTTTCCCGTGCAGTGCCCAGCCCTGAACAGATTGTCCAGGGGGAGTGTGGAGTCTCCTCCCTGGGGATATTCCAGACTCATTGGGACACACTCCTGTGCCCTGTGCTCTGGGATGGCCCTGCTGGAGCGGGGAGGTGGCACCTGATGCCCACTGTGGTCCTTCCAACCCGACCCATTCTGTGACTGAAAGAAGAACCTCTTGGGACAGGGGACACTGGAGGCTGGGCTGGAAAAGAGCTGGGCTCTGGAGCTCCTGGATGCTGGGAGCACCACTGGAGGTGAGGGGGCGTGGGGAGCTCAGGCTGGGCTCACTGCAGGCTGCTTAAGGCAGCTGGGCGAGCTTAAGGAAAGGGTTTTGTGTGTGTGTGTTGGAGGTAAAAGGTGCCCTGCTCTGCTCTGACCTTCAGCAGGGCCCCTGCAGTTCTGCATCCCCGTTTTCTGTGGATAAAACAGGGATTGGGGCTGTGCTGGGCTGAGCTGAGGGAGAGGCACCCAAAATGGAGTGCCCACTCAATCACAGCAGTAAGCTCAACACTAAACCCGGGCCAAAACCAGGTTACTGAAGTCAGGCTTGCTCCAGTCAAGAGCAGCAGTGACCTTGTACATCCTAGAGAAAGAGGACTTGGAGTTTAATAACCAGGACATTTCCAGCCAAGCCACGGAATGGGCTCCTTTCCCAGGAATTAAATTTACAAGTGCAATCCTGTGTATTTAGAAAAATATTGAGGAATCAAGTAAGCCTTTTATAGTGAGGTTTTTAAAGTCTCCAGTGTCATCAGGAAATAAGCTATTTACAGGTCTGAATTGTGGAAAATACAGAAAAATCAAGCTGAAAATGATGACAGTTGAACGAGCTTGAAAATATCTGAATGTGGGAGCTTGGTATTAAAAGGAAGTACAGAAACAAGGGCCTGTAGAACATGTAATAATGGTATAAAGCCTCAAAATACATCCTCGGGGATTTACAATATTTAAGGTTTGGGTTTTTTTCCCCTTCAAATAATGCCTACTTTTTCTTCTCATCTGTACACACATTCCATCAAAATAAAGTCTGTGTTTAATTTTGGGGAAAGCTCTGGTGAGAAGGCGATTTACTGTATCTCAAGACAACCTTAGCATGCTTTATCTGTGTTCTTTTGAAAAATACTACTCTTATCTCCACCAAAGAACTGCAAAGAGCATCCTATTCATAACGTCTGCACTGCAGAAACAGCATATTACAGCTTGGAAATCTGTAATTTATTTGGGCTTATTCTTAAGACTCGCATCTGATACAGTGTTTTTCATTAAAATATTGAAGTAAATTTGCTGGAGAGGGAAAAATGGTTTTCATTCATAGACTGCTCTGGAGTGCAGGGGGCTGGATCTCCTGCAGGGAGCAGCCACTGGGTATTGATGGTCCATCAAATCCACCACGGAATTGCAACCCAGCTTCTGGCAACTGATGGAAAATCTCTCACGGATCACTATTAACCAGTCATATTAGAAACATCAGGAATAACAGGGGCTTGCCAAACAGTGGGTTGTCAAATTATAGAGGCTGTTTGCTTTAGGAAAGAAAAAAACCTCATAAACCACTTCATAGTCTTGAAACCTGAAAGGTGAGATGTGTTTGTGCAGCAGGAATATTCTTATGTTAGGAACACAAATTTTTATCAGCTTTCTTGCTACGTTTCTCTTCATGAATGAGTTTAATCTTGGGACAATATGGGCTGTTCTGTTGTCCAGGACTTGTTTTCATGTCCTGCTACCAGGGTCCAATGTGAAGGCAAAGGTTTGATTCCACTGGATGGAGAAGAATCCTGTCTGTAACCAATGTCTGTCCTCCTTCCACACAATAACCAGATAAAGTTACTTGATTAGATCAGCACTTCTGAGAGTCAGCCCACTCCACTGCCAGGTTAAGATCCAATTTCCTGAGACCCTCCCTGCAGCTCTTCCCTCCTGCCTGACGTGCAGGACAGCTCCCTGCAGGTGATGGAGGGAAACCTCTGGGATGTGCTTTCCTTTCCCCTGGACGTGCCCTACCCCATCCCCAGCCCTCTGGGTATTTTAAACGCAAGGGAGAATTGAAACCTCATTGGTTTTAGTACAGTATCTAAATTTTCCAGAGCATAACTAATTTGGGAAGACCTGTCCTGACTATTTATCTGCTGGCTGATGAATGAAAGAGGACCAAGGGTAGAGAAATTCTGCTTTGGCTTCTCACCATATTTAAAGAGTAGAAATGGATTGAGTCATGGCATATTTGGGATCTCAGAACCATGTGGAAGGATCTGAGCACCTCATAATCCACAGGGGAACCTCCCTCCCAAGGACTTAATAGAGAACAGCTCAGAAAATCCCTGCGTCTTACTATCGATCAAAATCAGCACAGTTCAAATAAAGGTTAAAAAAAAAAGTGAAAGAGAAAAAGGGCATGAAGAGGTTGGGTCGGATTTTGGAGTAGAATTCCCTTTTTGTTTTTTGACCACTCTGAGAGCCAAGGAGCTTGGCTGGTGGAAGCAAAGTGTTAACAATAATGAAAGGAGGAGCACACAAGGAATATTTTTAACCAGGAGAAAAAGGGATGTCAGAACTCCACAGAATTTTCCTGAAGTAACAGAAAATCCTTTTCCTCCCTTTTTGCTGACTGGCTTCTGGCAGTGTGATTATTTTGCTTCCTACACAGTTCTAGATCAAACTCCAGTTTTGTGAGTCACTCAGGATCCCCCACAGTTGGGAAAGACCCCGGTGTGTACGTGGTTGTTACTACAACACAGGATGCCAAAAAACCCTGTGCTGGAAACGGTGCCTGATAAATCCAAACCAGAATGAGTCAGGAGCTCTGGAGGTATTTATAAATCAACACAATGGTGCTGGCTGTAGGGAATGCATAAGGCTTGTTATTAAAAATTATATGTGCATGGAGCTTCAATTGCTTATCTTCAACCAAGAAAAAAGTTCTTTTTCTGGTCCGTGTTACGCTCTGTTTTGATAATTCTGTTTCCTGTGGCTGTAGTATGTGTTAGCTTTTCAATTATTAGTGATTAAGTATTAAACTGTATTTTACTATTAGCCAAGATCCGTATCTACACAGTTTGTACATGTAGTGTGCTGACACAGACTTCAGCCCTTAGAATGAAACAGAGTGTTATTGATTTTTTTTCCCTGAGTTTTATGCTTACAAAATCCAATTCTCTGTTTCTGAGCTATATATATTTAAATGTTAATAGACCCATATATTGAGTTGGCTGATATGGGAAGATCTGATAGGAAAGACTGTGAGCATACCACTAACAAAATAAATGGATTTAGCATGGGAGGTGCTGAGATCTAATAGAAAGGCTGTTAGCACCAAGACAAAGATCTGGAACTCAACCAAGCTGGGAAGGGACAGAACTAATTCCATTAAGTGGCCACGGATTTGGGGTTGGAACTGCTCTGAACCAAGGCTTTACTCTGACCTAAGAAAAAGCTCTTTTCTCTCCAGCTCCACTGCTGTATCCCATGACCCTCCCCCTTTTCCACAAGTCTTTCTGCACTTCTGCTACATGAAATATGTGTTCCCCAGCATTATTTCGTTCCAGAATCATTTAGGCAGCATTGCTGTGTGATCAGGACAGGAGAGTTCCGTCAGCTGAGGGTGGTGGAGACCTTCACAGCCTGGATTTAACCATTTCTCTTGATCTCTAGTATCTCCTGAATCCTGACACTTTGTTTCCTGCAGAGAACAGTCTTGCTTTGAGACGTTCATGAGTTTAAAAAAGAGAGAAAATACATCCTATTGAATGTATTCTGTGTTTAGGGAGAGGCTTCTAAACTGTTCCGTGAGCTTCAGTCCTCAGTCTGGTCATGGCCACATCCCAGGTTTTCCATGGGTGGCTTCTTTCATAAGTGGAGGCACTAAAATTGCTGCCTATTGCAGAAAGGAAGTTTCTTCCTCTCAAAATTTTAAGTTACTGATGCTTTATAGACAAAATCTTTACCTAGTTACAATGATTCATTTGGGCACAGTAATGTTTCATTTGTATAAACCAGACTTGTTGCCCTTAAAGGGGGCAGGAAGAGAAAGGAAAACAGATTTGTCAATGAACTTAGAAAACACTGACCTGCTTTTACTTGGTGCCTTTTACTACGATGAACCCGTTTTAAAGACCTGTGTTGAAGCAGCAATTGAAAAACTTCATTTTTGCAACTGCTTGTTCACCTATGGCTAAGATAAGTTATTTTTCAATGCATTTACAAGTCACTAGTGGTTCTCTGGAACTATCAATATTTACTCTGTTTCTGTTAGAATGATGGATCATTTGTAATTTAAAAATTTAACAAGGCCAATCAGTAGCTCATCTGCATCCCAGTAATTGTATGCAGCACATTAGCAAGGTATGAATTTATTAGATAGTTTTGGACTTGCTTAATCAAATAAATGATATGATGCATGAAATAACAGAAAACGAAGGATTCATTGTATAAATGATAAACATTTTCAAATTACAAAAAGACAATCCAAGCTTTGATTGGTATTTTATTAAAAGAAGGTAAAATGTTATTCTACCAAACTTTGGACAAGCTCAGGGATTCTCTCTGAATAACTTTTAGGTGTTTGGTAGGAGTTCCTTAGTATGTGACCTGTCAGACTCCGGTGTGGAGGAGGAACCCGGGGAACATCTCCCGTGGCTTCTGCAGACCAGGAGTGTTTGAAACTCCTCAGAGAGAGGAGCAGTGCCCTCGGGTGAGGGGCTGCAGGGCAGAGGTGGCCGTGGCAGGGCTGCGGATCGGGGTCACCCGCACGGCCACGGCGGCAGCTCCCCGGCTCGGGACGCGTTGGATGAGCGGGGAGGAGCCTGGCTTGGGGCTCGGCCTCAGCGCCTGAGGTGCGTGGCACTGCAGGGTGGGTACCACCGCAGGGTGGGTACCACCGCAGGGTGGGTACCACCGCAGGATGGGTACCGCCGCAGGGTGGGTACCACTCAGGGTGGGTACCGCCGCAGGGTGGGTACC
>VZRO01002602.1:355521-378843 GCA_013397915.1 Daphoenositta chrysoptera
CTTCGGACCCAGGGTCAGCATCCCGCCCTCCGTGTTCCGATCCAGGGTCAGCATCCCTCCCTTCCTTCGGACCCAGGGTCAGCATCCCTCCCTCCGTGTTCGGATCCAGGG
The DNA here is from genome assembly GCA_013397915.1 of Daphoenositta chrysoptera. Lineage (NCBI taxonomy): Eukaryota > Metazoa > Chordata > Aves > Passeriformes > Daphoenositta > Daphoenositta chrysoptera. The sequence continues at coordinate 355,633 of VZRO01002602.1, forward strand.
TTAACATCCCTCCCTCCATCGTTCCGATCCAGAGTTAACATCCCTCCCTCCGTGTTTGGACCCAGGGTCAGCATCCCTCCCTCCGTGTTCGGATCCAGGGTTAACATCCCTCCCTCCGTGTTCCGATCCAGGGTTAACATCCCTCCCTCCGTGTTCGGATCCAGGGTTAACATCCCTCCCTCCGTGTTCGGATCCAGGGTTAACAACCCTCCCTCCATCGTTCGGATCCAGGGTTAACATCCCTTTCCTTCCATCCTTCGTATCCGCAGAGAACATCACCTTCCATCCTTTGGCTCCGGGGTCAGCAGCGTCTTCCATCGTTCGGCTCCAGGGTTAACAACCCTTCCATCCTTAGCCATTACGGTTGGCAGCCCCCTCCAGTGGCCCACACGGCCCGGGCACACACTCTGCAGGTCCCTGGGGCTGCCGTGAGCAGTGTCACCATCCCGACACACAACCCGTGTCTAAGGCAGAGCATGGACCTGCTGAGTAACTTCCCACCTGCTCTTTGAATCCTGGTTCTAAATTTTTTCAAACTTCATTCAAAGTGACACGAAGGTGTGATGACAAAGTGCTGTGGCTTGCCAGGATTCAAACATTTGAGTTTCTGTGCTCTGTAGAGAGGCAAACCTCGAGCCAAGGGGACGGGGACTCACACCCCCAGAGGGTGCTGGCACTGCCCAGGCTCCCCAGGGAATGGGCACAGCCCCGAGGCTGCCAGAGCTCCAGGAGCGTTTGGGCAGCGCTGCCAGGGATGGACAGGGGGGGATTTGGGGGGTCTGGGCAGGGCCAGGTCTGGGCTGGATGATCCCTGGGGGTCCCTTCCCACTCAGGATGTTCCATGATTCTGTGAACCATAAGAGTCATTTGAGCCTGAAATTCAAGGATTTAAAGCTGTCTGTGTAAGCCCTTTGATATGTTCTGCTTCCCGTTCTCTCCTGGTTTTCCACTTTATCTCTGCTTTCAGTTATCTTAGTTTGGAATTATTGATTTACACATTTGCCCCCGGTTCTTCTCCTGACCTTGGTCTTCACCCACTTCTCTGGCCAAGTTCCCAGGGTGCCCTGGCTGAATCCTCATGCTGGATCTTAGGTACAGCTTTAGTCTGTGTTAGACAAGGAGTTTGTGCCTGAAGCTGTGGTAGTAACATAAAAATCAGCTTTTTTTCATACCTTAAAATCTTTATTTCCTGATTTATTATTCAGTTAACCAATGGAAAGGAAACCTGTGGCAGGATGGGGCTGTGCTGCCTCATCCCCGTGCCTTTTGTTAAGATTGTGGGAATTCTGTGTTCTTCAACAAGGACCTGTTATGCTTTTATTGACAGAACCCCAAAAGCACATGGGATATTCTTCACTTCACTCTCCTGCTCTGCACAAAGCGTTGCAATCCCATGGGCAGACTTTGCTGAGCACAACCTGGGTGAAAAGGCCCTGCTGTTCTCGACAGGCAGAGCTCAGCACCTCCTCGAGGCACGTCCTGAAGTGATGCCTTCTCAGGAAATTATTTTAAAGGTTGGTTGGACATTTTTAATACAAATTAACAATAAGTTAAATATGTAGCAAATATGGTTGTCAGTTAATGTTTCAGATTTCCTCCCGAGGCGACGAATTTTTTTCTGCGAGCCCAGAAGGTCGCTTGGGTAACAGTAAAAGTGAAGTTTTTCATACATAAGGAAATTGAATTTTCAGAAAGAACTCATCAAGTGTCCAAAAAGACACTTTTCCTTTCACAGGGGCTGGTCTCATCCGTCCGGATGTTCCTTTCCCATCTATCACTTACTCCTGATGTGGAAATAATGCAATAGCAGATGCCTTTTGGAAAACCCACAGTGTTTTGAATGGCTTCAGTTCTTTGTTTGAGGGCAGGGAATTTATTTTCACTTTCTTATCAGAGTAGATCCATCCTTGAAAGGCATAAACCTGATGGACCTAAAACCTCCCTGCAACAAACTAAAAGGAGGAGAAATACAGCAAGCATTAAAATTTTACAATCTTAAGCTGGTGTCTTCATTTCTAGACAGTTTTCACAACATCAAAACACCAGGAATGAGAATAATGTTGAAACGGGAGTTAAAACATCTTTCATTCATTCCTACAGGCTGCAAATGAGCGTTTTAGTGCAGGAAGGAGCCCAATGAGTTGATGGCGTAGCCAGGGTTTCTCCCCCGGGCTGTGAGGTACCAGCGGCTCAGGAGGAGCTGCTGCAGGACCTCCTGGTGCAAGGGGAAGGTTTCACTGAGGCAGAAGGGCAGTAGATTTTCCTCTCTGTATCATCTTTCACGAACTGCTTGAGGTACAACCTCTGCCAATACTTTCCCGTCAGGCAGAACTGAGTACTCTTCCAAAACATTCCTGCTCAAGCAGCCTTAAAAGAGAACGTTCCAGGAAAATAGGAGATTTCCCACTGTTTGGGCTTTTTGATTGCCTCTTTGTTCTTATCTTCTCTCCTCCTGTGCCCTCTGGCTTCATCCCCTCATTGCTCCATTGTCTTTGCATTCAGCTGCTTTCCCGGTTCATCTCTACCTCCAAAAGTGCTGTGAAAGGAGTGTGACATTTGCTGTTGTTCCTGTGCCCGCTCCGCCTCCTGCCCGGGACCTGTTCGCAGCTTGGGACAGAGACCTGGTTTGGATCTGTCCAGTGCCTGGCATTTTGGGGAGCAGGCCTTTAAACCTTTAAGAAGGTCTAAATAACTTAGCTTGGATAATAATAAAACAATAGAGCCCTGGGTGACCTGTCACGCACGTCCCTGGCTGTTCTCTCCGGAGCAGACATCCTGCCATTAAGCTGCTTACCGTCCTGAGTGTGTGCATAATCCATTTCCCTGAACTGTGCCACGGCATTCTGGTGTGCCTTTCTGTAGAGAAATACAAACTGGCAAGTGGTAGCGAGTGGGAATGGCAGGTAGTGGGGGCACCATAAAAGAGACGTGCTACTGGACAGGTGAAAACCTTGCTCAGTCTCAGCAGCAGCAGGTCCTGAGGGATGGGAGATTACAATAAGTCTGTGGACTCAGTTTGAAACAGAATTTTTGGAGGAGAAGTATGACTCTTGCTGAAGACTGATGCGTGAGTTTAGCAGAGAAAGAGGTATTGCAGTTTGAGTGTGGTGCCAGCAGTTTCTTAGTGTGGGTGCCACTTTTTGTCAGCCAGGTGAACCCGGTGAGGTTTCTCTTCACTCAGGTTTTAGATGCGGACACCAATTTTCAGAATTGCCTGAATGTGCTGGATTTATTCAGAAAAGTACCAGCACAGCACAAATTACCCACGAGCAACCGTGTAAGCCAATGACCAATTACTTCAATAACCGGCTATTTGCATAATGCGCTCCCAATTATGCATGCGGGGACAATAATTGCGTGCACAAGTGCTGTGAGCGCTTGCAGGTGCAGCAGCGTGTCTGTGATCACGGGTGCACGGACTGCACAAACATCTGGGTGTGAGCTGCACTCACAGCAGCGCCACGGGGCTGCTGCAGAGCCAGGGGTTTCAGGCTTTGTTTTGTCCCGGGAAGATCCTCCCCCCTGGATCGCTCCCTGGAATTGCGTGGGTTTTCCATGAGAAACGAAGCAGCTCTTCAGCAGCAAAGGCTGTTGTGGTTCACCCTTCCTGTCAGTGACAACATGGAGGCGGAGTGGAACATCTGGATGGTTTTATGTAGGGAAGTCTATAATAAGGAGCTAAAATGACACCCAGCAGTGTTTCTAAAGCAGGTCAGTCATTTCACACACTATTCCATCTCACGTCTCTTATGTATTATTAATTGGGAAGCTTTTCCTTGTGGTTGATGTATCTTTCCCCAAATGATCTGTCATGTGAATGTTTCATGAGGAGGGACTCTAATCTCATTTCATTACTTTGCAAGGAACCCCCCAAAGCTTCTTAGAAAGCCAAAGCTCCTTAAAGACAATTGAGGAGTTTCATTGCGAGCACACCATTTGTATTTCTTGCCAGAGAAGAGGTGATAACACACGGAGCACGAAGCTCCTGTCTGCTCCAGTCCCGTCATGCGCTAATGGATGAACGCCCACGGGAACATTTCTGTGCATCTCCTGGTGCCAGAAGCCATGGCCTGTCTCCAGCCAAACCCCTGCTGCTCCCAGCCCTCCTGGGGCAGGGGTGCTGCACAGGCAGGGCAGCTCTCACTGCTCTCTCTCTCAGGTGTGGCCTTAACTCAGGTTTAAGAGCTGGATTTGTAATTCCTTATGAGCAGGATGTGAAAGAACTTCTCTGGGCAGCAGAGTTCTTCCTTCCCACCCCCTCAGCTGCTGCTTCCCAGCTCAAAAACCAACTCCTGGCCCTCTTTTCTCCCTGCTAGCTCTCCACTCTGAATAGTTTGACCGTGTCAAAGAATTCAATATTTCTTTTTAAGCGTATTTTTTCCCGTGTCTGGTTTGTTGAAACCTTCTTAGTGTGAAATTAACTTGGAAACTCCTGGACCTGACGAGGAATTGAGCTGACACCTGTAGCTCTACAGATCTGCTCTGTAGAGAGAAATCCCCAATGGGGTGATCCTTGGACAAACTAAGATCTTTTTAGCTCAGTATTTCGGTGCATTAACGTTGGATTTTGCATCTCAGTGATTGTGGTTTGAGGATTGTTTCCTGATTTGGTATGAAATAAAGGAGATTCCTCTGCAGTAGGTAAACTTACATGTTTAATATCTTGACTGCATGTTTGCTTCATAGTGGCATGTTTAAAAAACCAAACACTCCAACCCCATCCTTTGTTGCCTTTCATCTGTCTCTGAGACAAAGGTTTGTGCTCAGGAAAAAGCAACATGAAGGTCAAAGATTTGTGCTCAGGAAAAAGCAGTGTGGAGGTGAAGCAGGTAAAGTACTTGCTTTGTCCTTTCTATATGTGGGGAAGGATCAGAGGCTGCTGTAAATTCATTTTACTCAAGGAATCAGTGATCTGCAACAAAAATCTTGTGCTCATGGTCAATGGATACAATGGGAATTTGGAGACTTATCTATATTAATGAATATATTGGTGTTTGTGCTGGGGGGCTGGGCAGGACTCTTTTGTAGCAGGTACAGTGATAATCTGTTTTAACAGAAATAATTGTAAGCTTGTCCCCTGTGTGCATGGGCGGGTGACAGTTCCTGGAGCTCACGGGAGCCCTGGGCTGGGATGAACACAGAGGGAGCTCTCACAGGAGAGACCTGGAGTTTTCCCTCTGGAGTTATGATTCAGGAGGTGTCACTTGAGTCGTTGGGTCTGTCACACACACAGGCATGGCCTCGGCTGAGCTGTGAAACTGCTCCCTCCTCCTCAGTGGAATGAGCCTTCACAGGCTTTGAATTTCCCTCTCTTGCCTGTTGTGGTTGTAGTCCCTCAGTCCCCACAGTCCCCGTGCTCTTTCTCCCTGGGAGGAAGCACAGCCACTGCTGAGAACTGTATTTCACATGGCACAGCCTGAACTGTAGCTCTATTAATACGAAGACAAACAGAATTTAAATTCAGTTTGACCTTCTGTGGCAGCTGTGACAAAGCGTGGCATGTTTGAAGTCTGGATACAATTATTTGGAATTGCTAAACACCACACTTCAATCACGACCTTTAGCTGGCACCGGGGCCAGGGGAGGGCCCTGATTTTAACTTCTGAACTGCAAATCACCCCGTTGGAAAGAGACTTCAGAAGCCATTATAATCACAGGCAGTGTTTGAAAGTGTGTGGAAGCTATAAGCAAAATATTTATTTTACACACTTGTCTGCATTTAAGCCATAAATCTGTCTACTATGAGAGTGTTTTACTGGTGTAAAGAAGACAAGTAAGCTGAGATCATAGCAGACATGTCCTATAAGGCTTTACTGAAAATCATTGCTTTTTAATCCCTTTATCCCTGTTATTTCCTACCACTGTGAAAATCCAGCGGCAGGGAAAGCTGGCACAGTGTAGGACAGATGCATAATGTGTAATGCTAAGCAGGCAGAAATCCCTCTGTTTGTATAATGCTCCAAACACATTTGAAATGTCAACGTTAGTGCTGGGTGTCCTACATAAACACTAATAAATTATCAATACTCAGCTGATCATACAAACCTTGTTGGATGAGGTGTCTTGATATCAATGAATAATCTTCTAATTAGTCAGTGAAAAATGTCCCTGCTCAGGGCAGGGGGCTGGAATGAGGTGATCCGAAAGGTCCCCCCCAAACCATTCTCCATGATAATTAAAATCACCCAGAAAAGTTGACCTGGGTTGTTTATATGAAGAGCAGGAACCACACGAGCACTGGTATAAAACTGAGTTGCATACTTCAGGTGTATAACACCTGATCTCACACCTTTGATTTTTTTTACTTTCCTTGGCTTATTGTTTCCCTGCATAAACCCAGAAAACCTGCTCAGACAGTAGGATGGAGCCGGAATGTCCCGGGGGCATCTGGAGATGTTCAGGTGCATGATTGCTTCCGTGAGCTCCACATTAAAGCCTCCTCCTGGCTGGAGCACAAATTCAATCAGCTGAGCTGCATCCTCTCTGGCTGGAGGGTCGGGGAGCTGGGGCAGGGCTCTGGTGGGGCTGTTTGTACCCCGAGGGTGAGGATGGACGAGTGGCACAGCTCGAGGGGGGCTCCCGGCAGCGAGACACCTCAGATGGGCGGCTTGTCGGGACTTTCTCTTCCTTACACGTGTGTTTTGAGAGGGACCGTTTGAAGATGCACTCGGCAGTAAGTGCAGGGCTGTGTGTGAGAGATCCACACGAGCAGTGACAGTGACAGGTCACTCCCAGAGGGAATCCCAGCGATTCCAGCTCATCCCACCTGGCTGGTGCCGAGCAAGGACAGAGCCTCTGCCCAACACCCAGCTGCCCTTCATTGCCTTGGGGTGGCATTAGGGACACCCCCAATCCTTTGGATTATTGAGTGTTTAATCAGAAAGATCAAAAATTGTCTCTCTCTCTTGTTGCCCCATCCCTGGCAGTGCCCAAGGCCAGGCTGGACATTGGGGCTGGGAGCAGCCTGGGACAGTGGGAGGTGTCCCTGCCATGGCAGGGGTGGCACTGGGTGGGATTTAAGGTCCCTTCCAATCCAGCTATTCTGGGATTTTATGGTTCTGTGATTCTCCTGCTCTCCGAGGGAGGAGATTGGATTGATGGGCTCTTCTGACATGCTGAGCATAACTCAGTTCCTGTTGGAATCAGAGGTTTTATTGTCCAGGCAGCAGAAGTGCAACAGGCCCTGAGCTTTGCTCGTGTGGCCCCCACCTGGAGTGGGCCAGGCTGGTCCTGGCACACCCCCCCCAGCCCTCCCTGCACCCATCCCCTGCTCCTACCTCTCCTTTCACCAGCCAGGGTTATTAAACTGCTGTTTCCACAGTTCAGGCTGCAAATTGGAGCTAATTAACATGTGCACAACCTCTTCCCCGTGTTGTTGACCATGGAGGACAAAGCCTTTGAGCTGCCTCTTCCTCCCTTGCCCTGCTAATGCTCCGTGTGATTTCCTGCCAGCTTTGCCAGAGCAGCTCCCAGGCTGGAGCACGCCTCTTCCAAAAGGGCAGCTGTAGGGACACAACCCCAACTGGATAAATTAGAATTTGTCTGATCTTTTAATCTTGGGTAAGAGAGCATATGGAGCATCGTGGCAGAGTCAATTTAAGATTTTGACAACAAAAATATGGGTTCTTTCAGCCATAATAATTTAAAATAATGGTTCATTTTTGTGCTTCTCCTGATATACAGTAGAAACCGTGAGAGACTGACAGGGTCTGGGGCTGTTCTCATCCCACTTTAAAAACGTGGGCCTTAGGAAATGACTTTGTACCCGACCAACGAGCAGATTTCCAATTATTTTACTAAATAAATACAAGTATTCTGTTAAAGCAGCTGCAACTCTTAGAAGGTATTTTTCCATAAGGTAAAGTCAATCAAAGGGAATGTGCTGCTTTCAGATAATGTTCCAGGAATGAAAGCAGAGAGCAGAGCCGAGGAGCCCTCGGAGCCCCCGCCTGCTCTGACAGTCCCAGATCCCCTCTGCCCCCAGCCATCCATGGCTTCCTACAGCCCCTCCAGCTCCTGCACTGCTCAGAGTTTTATTTAAGTTTTTATTTTTTTATTCAAAGGGATAGAGACACTTTACAGTCCATCAGTGACTGTTGTGTTGTATTTCAGCATGCCACCGTCCCCATTCGTGGCAGGGCTGTGATACTGGATCATGGAACGGTTTGGGTTGGCAGGGACCTTAAAAACCATCTCATTCCACCCCTGCCACGGCCAGGGACATCTTCCACTATCCCAGGCTGCTCCAAGCCCTGTCCAACCCGGCCTTGGACACTTTGGGGATGGAGCAGCTTCTCTGGGCACCTGGTTTATGGAGAACAGCTCCAGAGCAGAGCACGTGTTTGGCCAACTTCAGATCAGAGGTTTGTGGCAGGGCTGAGAGCTGAACTCAAAGATTTTGAGTTACCAGTCTGGGCCTGGTTGATCACCCAACCCTGGGAGTCACCAAAATACATGTAAGGGTTTTTTTGTCTCCTATGGAACTGTGGCCGTGCGCTGTTGATGCTCGTGGGGGTGGCTGAGCGGAGCTGCCTCCCGCTGGCCTGGCTGTGCCTTCCTCGTGCCAGCTGCGAGGCCAGAGGGGGCTGCTGGCCCAGGACCCTCTGTCTGAGTGTGCTGGGCCACGGGGCACTGCCCGGCACCCCGGGACGGTCACTGGGTACCCACACATCAGGTGTCCCACACCAAACCCCTCTGCTTTTCACCTGGAAATCCGTGCCAGGAAGCCAACGGGAGACCTGGTTGTACATGAGGAATGCCAGAGCACAGGCCAAGGTGAAACCCAATAGAATGGTGAAATATCAGTGAAAAGGCTGAGTTTCCTGTGTATTTTAAAGCGTTTACTAGAACTTAACAGAGCATTACCCTCGCTAAGGAATGATAAGATGGCTGCAAGAGCAGCTTCTATAGACCCTGTTCCTATAAAATTGAATTGGTTTCATATCTAGTAAATTTTAAAGGCCTTTCTTTAGATTTATGGATTAAAAAAAAAAAAAAAAAGGTTTATTCTTGATGTCCTGAGCACATTATTGCAGTAACCTCACTGCTGGACCACAGCTTTGGCACAACACACACATCCATAATGAGGGACTGCCTGTTCTGGGGAGGTTTTATTACAAAAGAAAGTGCACAAGTATATTAGGAAGAAAGGGGGAAAATAGAGAAGACTATTTTTTTGGCAAAGCCCTGTGTTATAGATCTCATTTCTCTGGTTGCAGCTGCCTTTAGGCACTCATTTCAGCGAGCTGCTCTGTTCTGCTTAGCTGTAGATGCTTCCCAAATTTCCTCTTTGGTGAAACAGGCATTTGTGCAGGTTCCCCATAAAAATGACTGATTTGGGTTTTACCAGGAGCTCTGGCACTTCTCCACTACAAGAAAGAATTGCATTTATAGAGAGGTTTATCAAGATGGGAATAGTGAAACAAACATTTTAAATGTCCAGCGGAATCCTCTGTCTTCCCCCAAACAAGCCTCCCTGGGCAGGAATTTCAGCCATTCTGGAGTTAAAGCCTCCTGAAAGGAATCTGTTTCCCTGTGGGACTGCCCAGCTTTCAGCCCTGCTTCTGGGGGAAGGTAAGAGAGCTCTGTTTTCATTTACTATTTATGAGATGTGCGTTCCTATTGCCAAGTGACCACAGGATTCGGTGCTTTTAAGAATCTGCAAATGAGATGAAGCTCATTATTTTTTAATGTAAAAGGGATTATTGCAATGGGAGTGCAGGGATATGTAACCTCAGAGATGGCTCTTGCTGGGGGAGAGATTTTGAGGCTTTTGCTTTAGGAAGCCAGTAAAGAACACAGAGTATTTTCCAGTCATTCTGCTCAGCATCTAAAAGCAGTATTTATTAGGAATAACTCTAAAGGGGATATTTTTTTTAATTGCAGACTTGTAGGAAATTGCCCTCCTCATGTGTGCATTTTACTGTGCAGTGTTGAGAGAAATGCAGGGGCACGTTTCCAAAATAAATCTTTTTCTTAATAAGCAAAAATTCCTTATTATCCATTCCTGGCCCCACACATCGCAGCTGATCTCAGTGTCCTGAGGGACAGCAAAGGCTGGAAGCACAAATGCAGCTTGTTCCTCGGATTTCTGGGTGCCAGGGGTGCCCTGAGCCCCTGCCCCAGCCCTCCCTGCAGGTCACACACAAGGTTCATGCATAACCCGAATATTTTTCGGACGTGTCTGTGAGAGACAGAGCTGTCAACAGGTGGCAAAGGCAGGAGAGGGCACCTGATTTACCAACGTGTCGGGGCAGCTCAAGCCATGGCAGAAAAGAGTAAATTTAAGGGAAATGTCAGAACTTTGCTGTGTGGGGGAAGGATCAAGGGGCACCGAGCAGCTGCTGAGCACTTTGTGGAGCCCCCTCCCTGCTCCCCAGGAGCCGGGGATGTGCAGGGAGCAGGCACAGGCCACTGCCCTCTGCACAGCCCCTGCTGCCTCGGGACAGCCAGGCAGCGTTTGGCAGAATATCCGCAGGGATTTGCTGACCAGCTGCCAGGGAACACGCACTCGCAGTCCTCGGGTGCCTTTTAAGACCCCAGACTAATTTCCCTCCCCGTGTTCCTGCTCTCCTGAGCTCATGCTCCACAAACGCAGTAATTGCAGGCATTTGTTTTGAAGCACACAAGCCTGAGCTCCAGAGCAAGTTTTATTTACTGCAATTATATCTGGCAGGTAATTTCTAGTAAACCCAGGGAAATGATTAACCTCCCACTAAATTCACGAACAGAAAAATAGGGCAAATTGATCAAATAAGCTGTTTCCTACATAATAAAAAAAATATTACAAATATAACATCCTGGAACAGAAATAGCTCTGATGAAACCATAAAGACAAGCAGGAACCTGCTAGAGGCATCTGTGCAGAGTTTTTAAATGGGGATTCATGTCTAGCTTATCTCCCAACCCTGAATTATTATTATTTTATCCACTGCTGGTTGTGGAGCTGGTTCAGCTGTGCCCATACCTTGTGTCACAGATGAGTGACTTGTGTCGCCTAAAGAATCACAGGCAAAGGTATTAGCAAAAGGGGACTGAATTTAAATTTGTCAGAGTGTGATTGAACAAAGTTTGATGGCAAGTTTTACTCTACTCATTCCTGCATGGATGGATTCTGCAAAGGAAAATAGAGTGAGAATTGATTTTAAATGATTTACACAGAGACTAAAGAGCCAAAAGGGTCGGGGAGACCCTCCTGTTGAGTCACGAGGTGCAGAGTGGAATTTCTTTCTCTTTGAGTTTGGATAAGAGGAAAGGGCATCCTGGGACATGAGAGCATCCATTTGGACAGGTTCCAGAACTGGCCTTCTTTGATTTCCACAGCAATATCTGTGTGCGTTCCCTCCGAGGGAGTGTCTGAAACCCATCCCGGGGCAGTGGCTGAAGGAGCTGCTGCAGGGCAGGGCCCTTGTACAATACTGCAGAGAATTCCCATTTTCCAGCTCAAACACTGCTGTGTGTGACCTCGGGCCACTTCGTTCTCTATCTCCATCTGGGGCTGAGGGGAGCTGTGTCCCAGCCTGGCTTGGGAAGAGTGGCAGAAAATGGGAAATGAGGAAGGGTTGCTTGTCACTCATGGAAAAGGCTCTTCTCAGCCTCCTCTGTGGTGCTCCCCAGACTCCAGATAGAGAATAATGTCACTCAGAGGCCCAGATTTCCCTCCTCCTTTGGAATGATGGTAACCAGGAGTGACAAGCTGGAGCTGGAGCTGATCCATCATGTGGCACCTCTGTCCTCCTCCCTGTGCACCGCTGGCCAGGCTGGGCACAGAGTGATTCCAGCTGCTTTCTGCTTGCCTTGAGGTGGGGAAACCAGATGTGTCCTTTGGGGAGGGCTGTGCCCGTTCTCCAGGGCTGCTGGGTTTGCTCTGCCCACCTGGGATCAGCCTTGGTGGGTACAAAGCGGGTATTTGGTGGGTATGTGGCAGCAAGAGCTTTGCCAGGCTGGCAGCGTGCAGGTTTGAGGGATCTTTCTCCTGCTTGTCCTCTCCCAGGCACGGTTTCCTCTCTGAGCCTGACTGATGGTCGATCCCTGCGAGTTTCCCAAACAAACAGCAGCAATTACTCCCTGATTAAAGCCCCGGCAGCCAGGCTGAGCAAATGGAGAGAACCCTGTCAGGCTGCGGGGCTGCTCCTGCTGGGACTGCAGAGTGTGGGATGGGGAGGGCAGGGAGCAGCAGGGGGCTCTGGGTGCCCAGGGTGACAGGACACGGGGAGGGGGGGCTGTGCTGGCCCCTCATGGCACCAGGTGCTCCTGCAGCACCCGGGCAAACAGGGCCAGCCAGGTGGCACTGCTCCCCTCAGCTCCAGGCCCAGGGCAGCCCCTGTGTCCCACCCCACAGGACTCCTGCCCCTGCTCCTGCTGCCACTGGGAAGGTAAAACAGAGGGGTTCATTTCCAGGGGACACCCCTGGCAAACACTGCTGGGCTGCCGACATTGCTGCCAGGAGCTGAGGTGCTCCTTCCTTGGGCACTAAAATAAATTGGTTTTGAAGTTGCACTACCGAGGCTCAGGTTGGAGATCAGGAAAAAATTCTTTACTGACAGAGTGGTTGAACATGGGAATGAGCTGCCCAGGGCAGTGGTGGAGTCACCTCCCTGCAAGTGTTCAAAAAGTAGACGCAGCACTTTGAGATGTGCTGTGAAGGTTGAACTTGATGATCTTGAAGGTCCTTTTCATCCTTAATGATTCTGTGGCCTTGGGTGATAAATACCACACCAAGGGAAACTTCCAGAACCTTCACCTTAAATCTGTCTTTAATGACTTTTAGGTACATTCCCTATTTCCCAGTATTTCCACATCATGCAGAGTTGTGTTATTTGTATCTCTTCCCTCTCTTCCAGGCTCCATCCTTTTGAATGCTTGACCAAATTCCTGATGAAATAAATTCTGTGTATATTGTTAAAGTTTATTCTGCTGTTGAAACATTGCACAGAAATCTTTTGTCTGTCCTGAAACTTCAGACAAATCTTTGCTTCTTTTAAAATAACCTTTGAAATGTTTTTCATCCAAACGAGTGAAATAGCAAGAATAATAGATGTTGTAGGATTTGTAGCCACTATAGTTTCCTGCTTCTCCAAATGCTTTTGGAAATGCTGATTGATTTGTAACAAAGCTTGAAATGTCACCAGGAGGAATGAATGAAAAACACACTGCTCAAATGTATGTTGAAGTTGAAATTGGCTCAAAGTTTTAACCTTTAGAGGTGCTTTTTTCCTTTTCTTCCCTTTTTTAACTTTTCACAGCAGTCAAGGAGTTGGAAAGATAACCAGGAACAAAATGCACATAGAGGAAATGAATAAATTATGCTCTTATTTTTGGCACATTTACAAGAGAGACATTTTAAAACTCCACTTCAGTGACAAAAGAAAGGATTGCTCTACTTAAAATAAAGCCTCTGGTACAGAGGGATGCTGTGCTGCCGAGGGCTGATGGATCCCTGGCCTGGCTCAGTTCTGCAGGTCCTTGAGAGGGGCAAAAAGCCCTGACTGTGCCCAGAAGCACCCCCAGAGCCTGCAGAAAGGGGCTCTGTGGGGCTGTTCCGGGCAGGAGGGGCAGGATGGGATCATTCCTGCCCTGGTCAGGGGTGGGAATGTGGCTGGAGAGCAGGAGCCACGTCCTGGCAGTGCTCCCTCCCCAGCTGGGTTTGTTGGTTCAACTGGCAGCGCAGTGTCTCAGTGAGCTGGGGTGTGTTTGGGCAGGAATAATAACGAGGCTTTGCCTGCTCTAGAATTTGCAGTAATTGGAACTGCAGAATTAGGTAAACACACTCTGAAACCCATCCAATTTCGGATCCAGCAGGATGACCCTTCAGGGACACGGAGGCTGCTCCAGGCCCACCAGCTCGTCTGTGTTTTGTCCCTGTTCTCACTGGTTGTGTTCCAGTCCTCCCAGTGCTCCACGTTTGTCACTCAGGTTAGAAATGTCTGGTGCTTTCTAGGGTTTGCTGCTTTTCTTTTTCCTGATGAATTTACTCTCTGGAATATAAAACACAATAACAAAAGCCTCGGGACCTGTCTCACTGCAATGAGTCTGTGCTGGAAGATGTGCAGCAGCTGGAGCTGCAGTGCTGGGGGAATGTCACTCCTTGGGCCTCACTCTCCCCATCTTCTTCCTCAGGAACTGCTGATATTCGGGCAGTTTTAAAGCCAAACAGGAGCTGAGCAGAAGTGGGACCTGAGTGCATTTTGTTGTCTCTGAGAACCACTGGGGTGGCTCATCCTCCCTGCCCCGACAGTACCTGTGAGGTTCCAGCTCAGTGCTGCAGCAGAACAGTGCAAAACTGCTGACAAATGTGGAGTTCCAGCTTTTGCCCAGGATTTTGTGGGTGGAAACCAGGGCCCTTTTCTTCATCCAGCTCCCTCTCCCCCTGCACCAAGAGCTGTTCCCTGTGGTGGTGCTGTGATGGTGAGGAGAAGTGGGGGGCACGAGGTACTGAGCAAAACCAGGTAACACCAGCAATAAAAACTGCAGGTTCTCAAGTTCCAGGTCATTCCAGTATCCTGAAATTTGCTGCCCCACTGGAGGTGGAGTAACCCAAGCTGATACCGTGGTGTGTCTGTGAACACATCAGCGTTGGAGGAAGGTCAGGAAGGAGCTGCATTGCAAATGAATGAAATGAATCCTGGATCCGTAATTACAGGCCTCTCTCACCTTGTTCCTAGACATTTTTTTAAGAAGAAAAAGGCTCAAGATGAATCCACCTACCTCATTTCAGCCTCACAATGTGTTTGTTCAACATAAAAAATCGATGTTGAACTAGAATTTTGTGGGGAAGGAGAAGGTCCATGGGGATTACATTCCTGTTCAGTGCAATTTCATGTTTTACTGCTGCATAGCCAGGCTGGTTAATAAGGTCTCCTTGAATGGGAGTCTGTATTATTGCTGTGCTGGATGTGAAAATCAATCCTTGTAAATTTATTGGTGGCCACGTGCTCTCTTTGCTATCGTTACAATTGGGGCTGTCGCTGACTGACAGCAGCCAATAATCAAAAGCACTTTTGCAATTCTGATCCCCACCAAACTCAAGGGCAGGGAGTGTCCTTGTGCCTCACACTCTTGCCTGGAGCTTGGATCATTCCACAGATTACTGGGATGAAGAAAGTTGCCTGGCCTTGAGGGGAAGCAGCAGGGATGGCAATGGAAGGGCTGTGCCTGTGGCTGAGACACCCTGGATAAAACCCAAATCCAGCCCTTTGGGTCAGTGAAATCCTTTCTCCCTGGATCTAACACGAGCCCACTGAAGCACCTGACAGGAATTCTTCCTCTGACTTTGTGTTGGGATAATGGGCAGTTAATGATATTTTTGTGCTTGGCTGGGGAAGGGTGATAAGGAGAGGAAAATCTGCATCCTTTGGAAGCAGCACATCCGTTCCCTGGATTCCTGTCTGGGCTTTTTATCTGATCTGGAGAACGAAAAGGAGATGACTTCAGAGAAATCGGAGTGTGATAATCTTCTCGGAAATCTGAGCGAGGCAGAAGCAGCCTGCTGGAAGGGGATCAGTCCTGGGCTTCCCAGACGTGTTGGCTGAGAAATTTCGGGAACAGCCAGGGGAGCTCCTTGGTCAGGCACCAGACTGGCTCCAGAAGGGCTCCATCCTTCATGGATTCAAACCCCCCAGTCAAGTCAGTTATGGCACTTGATTACCTATTTAGCTCCCAGCATCTGATTGAAAAGGTTTGATTAGTGAATGTGAACTGGGATTAATTTGGTTAGGCCACCAAAACAAATGGAATTTACAGGAATTAGCTTTGGATATCAAAATGTGAGTCTGAGATAAAACCTGCACCTTGCCTCCCGTGAGAAACACCTGCTGTAGATTTGACCTGTAGTACTCAGTTCAGTATGTGGTGCTCATGAAAAACAAATTTGCCTTTACCTGCATACATTAAATTTCTCTTCCCTTGGCTGATAATCCTCTGCATGTTGGCATCCTGACTGCTCTAAAGATTTTTGAATTAATGTTGAAATTATTCATTTGGGTGGTAGGAGCATCTGTTCCAGTGTTATATCCGTGTCTGGTATTTCTTCATTATATATGGGATGATGCACTAGAAAGGCACTTGAGATGCAGGTTATAAAAATACCACAAAGGCAGGGAAGGCATTTGTTGAAGAGCGCTCTGTGAATTCGGATGCATTTCATTTAGGAACGATCCCATTCAGGTGGGGAATGTTTAGTGTTGGGGCCACGGGGATTAATTTGGGAATGTCTGCAGAGGGAGCAGTTGCTGGTGGCTGGTTCTGACACGGGGGCCAGGGGAGCAGAGCTTTGGTCAGTGGGAGTTGGGGTTCAAAGTGGGGGCTGGGGGACCACAGGGCTGGGCAGAGGGAGCCTGGGGAGCCCCAGGGAGGAAGGTCTGGGGTCAGGGTGTGACACAGGGGGCTCGCTGGGCAGTGCTGGCAGCGGGCAGGGGACACAGGAGGTACCAGGAGGAGCTGGGGGAGGTGGAAGGGGCAGACCTGGAGCTGCCAGGATCCCTGGATGGCTGTGGGACAGGCTGGGGACAGGAGCCACTGGCCACTGATGGAGGAGGCTGTGCTGGCAGGGGATCGGCAGCTCAGGGACTGGGTGTGGGATCAGCGGTGCAGAACGAGGGCTGATGTCCCTGGGGGCTGTGCCAGTCCTGGGGGGTGACTCCAAGGGACAATGTGACCCTCACAGCTCCAGCTTAGGAGCCGTTTTCATGGCTGACCACGAAACCCTTCAGTTAAGATTAAACCCCGTCTCTCTAAAGGCTTATCCTGAGTGTTGTGAGCTGTAAATCACCGGGCTCTCCTCGGGGCTGGGGTCAGGTATCAGGGTAGGGTTCAAATCAGCATCCTCAGGAACCCATTTTACTCTTGATCCTCTCAATCCCTGCTGGGGATAAAAAGCTTATCATTAGTTATCAAATGATAGCAATGGCTCCCTCGGCTGTGCTCAGGCCCAGGTTTGTGCAGATATTAGATGAATTTTCAGAGGAACAAAGTGCTCAAGAACTTGATTCATGGGTGGATTTTGGCCTATGTTTTATAGGTCTTCAAGGAACCACCGAAAACCCATTTTTTCCTGCTCTGTGTTTTGAAGTTTAACCCTGTGGTACAGGAGCTGTTGGCAGAAACTCAACTCTGAAGGAAATATGAACCATTTGTCAAGGAAAGGAGCAGCACATATTTTAACCCTCCAGCCCTGCAGGCTTTCAGATATTACCCAATAAAACAAGCTCATCCACTCCTTCTTCTTGAAACCCCAAACCTAATTTTAAGTCTGTTTTCTCTGTAGAGTTCACCCTATAAGTTTTCTCCTCCTGGAAGGCATCCCCGGCCCAGGAGGCCTGGCTGGCTGGGTGATAACCCTGCTCCCACTGCCCCTCTCTGGGTGCAGCCCTAAGCCAACCCCAAATCCCCACCAGGAGCATCCCTCTGCCACCTCCCCACGGCTCCTCATGCTCAGGGCCTCAGTCATTCCAGGCTTGGTTTGAGGAGAGGCACTTGGGTGTGGGAAATGGGGAACAGAAGAACAAAGGGAGAGGAAAGGGAAGAAGTCTGAGAATGAAGAGTAGAAGGAATTTTGGGGTAGGGTTTCTCATCTTTCTCAACCTCCACGTCTCCTGCAGGATGCAAAATGCACAGCTGAGAGCCACTGATCTCCACAGCCTGAGGTTTTCTTGGCTTGAAACCCTGATCTGGGCCAAATTCCAAGCTTTTGCTCATTTAGATGAGTAAATCTAAGAGAAATTAAAGATGAAGATGTATTATCAGCCTTAACTTCTGTGTAATACTGGTGCATGCCTATGATTTTGTCATTACATCAGTTCTTGAGATGTAGAAATTGCTTGCAGTAATTTAATTCTCGCTCTATTTTACTGCATTCTTGTGTTGCTTCCTTGACCCTGGGTCTCTTTGCTGAGTTATAATACGTTTTTACAATTTTCCCTTGAATATCTGTGTCTTCAGGAATATCAAATATGGCATATCCATTCCCTTTCACGTGGAACCAACCATGAAAACCCATGACAGGGACAGTGCCTGGGGTGAGGCACAGGCAGGGTGGCTGTGGGGGTCACGCTTTGAAAGCATCTTTTAAAGTAAATGGGATTTTTTACCAGCAAACTCTAACTTTCATTCATTTGTTTTATCCCAAGCCAGTCTGGGTTGATTCAATGCAAAAATGTCTCAAGTTTTTGGGTTTTTTTGGGGGGGGTAGCATTGATATTTTAATGATCTTGAGAGTTGGTTTGTGTGTCGGGAAGTGGCAGAGTCCCCGTTCCTGGAGGGATTTAAAAGCTGTGTGATTGTGGCACTTGGGGACAGGGGTGAGGGGTGGCCTTGGCAGTGCTGGGGACGGTTGTGGATGGATTTCTGAACCCAAACGATTCTGTAATTCTGTGATTCTCTGTTAATGGGTCTGGCTCTCGTGCTGTCCCTAAATAACCCCTGCTGTTTCCTCTGCCAAAGGCAGGGCAGGCTGCTGGGTGGGCCTTGGGGCTAAGCCAGAAGAACTTTCCTTATATTCTTATTTTAGGATCTAAAACTTGCATTCTAATATCTCTTCAGGCCGTGCTCTGGCCTCCTCCCCGACAGGGTGCCCCAGCCTGGCCAAGGACTGCGACGTTTACTCAAGGTTGCTTTGCATCCTGCCTTTCATCGAGTGATGCACTTAATTAAAATCTGCACTCCACTGGCAGTGGTGGAGCAGAGCTGAGTTCCTATCCTGAGTTCTGCTTCACAGGAAAACACTGTGGGAAATTGTGTATTTTATATCACTGGCCTTTATGTGGTGGTTAATAACCGTGGTTATGGGACAGCAGCAAAACATCTCTGATACTCTGTCTTGAAGCAAAAGGATTTAAAGATTGCCAGGCCATTAGTGACCCCCTCCTTTCTAGAGAATAAATAAAGGCTCCCAGCTCTTGCTGTGCAGTTCAGAACGGGATATTTGGTGCTTCAGAGTGTTCCAAGCAGTGGTTCTGTAACGTGTCACGGAGCTCTTCTCCTTCAGGAGTGAGAGCAGCCTGGATGTGGACGCTGCCCAGGAGCTCCTGGGATCCCCACGGACACTCTGCCCCCTGCACACCCCCCAGCCCGGGGAAAGGCTCTGCTGAGTGGGGCAGTCTGTGTAATGTCTGTGTGTCCAGGGCTCCAGTTCAGCACGTAGTGAAATCCCAGCTTTTTTGGAAGCCTGGCCCAGCTCGTGCTCCTCAGCCCAGGTGGAGTCCGTGTTCCTGGAGAACCAGAGCCACCCCCACGGCCCCTCAGCCTGAGGGTCCCGGGGGTTCCTCTGCGCTGGGCAGGGGAGGTGCCCACACGGTGCTCAGTGACTGCACTTCGTCCATTTTTGTCCCCAGCACTGTGCAGGCCATGTCCCACCTGGCAGCTGCCACTGCAGCCAGGCCACAGCAAAAAGCATTCAGGATGTGGTTCTGGAATGGGTCTGAGTCTCTGTGAGCAGCTCTGCAGGGCGAGCATCCCTCAGCTGAGCTGCTGGCATCACCTTCCCGACCCTGCCTCTCCTTGGGATGCAGGTGGGAGCAGCTCAGGAGCCTGGAATGCAGTGGCATCCCTGAGTGAGTCAGACGTGCAGGATCCTCAGGGGGTTTCAGCGGCCGTGTGTCTGTGAAAATTAACTTATTCCTGACTGTTCCCAGCTGATCTTTAGATTATAACAAGTTTAGGCGTGTTTAAATGCAGTTTGTAAACCTGTTCCTGCTGGCACCTGCATTGATGCTGCTGGGAGGTTCCTCCCAGGGGCTCTGATTGCAGTCTGGGGTGGTTTTTTTTGGCCCAAAAGATGTGAGAGCTGGGTGGGTTCTTTATTTGTCACTCCTGGCTGGGATTAAGCAAACGCTGAGAGGTGCCCAGGCTGAGCCCCAGGGCCAGCCCTGCCTGCACCCTCCCAGCTGGAGCTGCAGGCACCCAGCTGGGGGAAACAACCCCAGAGATTATTTCTTCATCCTCAGCTTCACCTGGGTGTTGGAGGGGCTTGGTTTTGCCATTTTGTGGCTCTGGCCGAGTGCTGACGCATTTGAGAGGCACCCTGGAGCCCTTTGTCCTTGTGGGGTGCTGCCTCTGAGGAGCAGGGAGCTGCTGGAGCAGTTCAGTGAGGCTTGGAGCAGTGAAGGTCACTGTGATTTCACTGAGGGATCTTGCTGATAATAAGTAAAACAAGTTTGTGTTTTTGCTGGCAGGGAGGGGGATGCCTAGAAAGACATTAAAAATAGCTACAGGGAATCTGCTGTGCTCCTTGCAGCTTCTGAATTGTTGTGCTATTAATAATGTGCTCCAGACATCCACAGAGCTCCCACCCCTCCCTCCAGTGGATGTCAAGGAGCCGTAGATAACCCGGTGTTATCAAACTTGTGCTGCCATGCAGAACTTTATAGGGACCTGTGCATTTCTATGCTGGAAGATAAGTACATTATTACCAAGGATTTAATGCAAATGAAGGGTTATTGTGCTGTAACACTGTCAGATCATTACAATTTTCTGGTTTAATAACTCCTTGAAGGGGCTCTAAGATCCCAAGTGGAATTTTAGAGGAAAGCCCTGTGTTGCAGGTGCTTATTCTCTGCTTTGTGTGTCCCCCCTGCCCCGGGGAGCAGAGGGGCCGTGCCCTGCCTGGCTGGGCTGTACCTAAATAATCTCTGTGCAGCCCCATCCGTGCTCTGTGTGTACAGAATCGTTTTGGTTAAGTAGAAAAAGTGATATTCTATTCATTTAAATATTGTAACATGTGATACAGCTGCAATGCTCTGATATTAATGGCCCACTTGAGGCCAATCCTTCTTCTCAAAGGGCTTTTTGGTCGCCAATTCATCATGCAGGCATCAGGCAAAGAGTTATCATTCACTTTTTTTTTTTTTGATGAAGGACAGATATTGATATCCTCCCACGATGTGGAAATAGATCCCCTTATCTGCAGTGCTGAGATGCAGGCTGGGACAGAGGAATCTGCTCCGACCGACAGCCCTGTGTAGCTCAGACAGCGCTGCTTTTCCCTAGAGCACTCAGGAAATGCTCAGATGTTACAGCCTCAGCCTAAAAGCTGCATTTTTGTTGAGTTTTGTGTCCTTCCTTCCCTCTGCCTAGCAGGAGACACAGCTTGGTCTGGGCCATGTGAGTCCCCATGCCTTGGATGTTAACTGGAGGCAGGGACAGATGTCCTGGGTGCCCCCTGAGCCCTCCTTGCTCCCAGGGCCAGGAGGAGCAGAGCGAGGGCTCTTCTGGGCTGCTGAGCTGGGCTTGGCTTGCAGCTCTTCTGTCTCCCAGTGAGACTTTGAGTGAGTTGCTGAGGCCCCTTGGGCTTCCTTTTTCCAGCTTTCCTTTCATGTGCAGGTCTTGCACGCCAGCCAGGAGTGCAGTGGGACAGAAACCCTTTTTAGGGTCTGTTTATGAGTGTGGCCCAACAGGCTCTTCCCTGTGCTGAGGCCCGGGGGACAGCAGGGATGTCCCCTGGGTGTCCCCTCCCCAGGACCTGCTGAACACCTTGGCTGCCACTGAAAACCCAGACTGAAATGTTGTTCCTGCTCAGCTGGGTGCTGCAAAACCCCAGGAAGGTGAAAAGCTTCCAGGCTGAAAGCTTCTCACAGGGAGCAGGGCTTGCTCCCCCTTCGGGAGCCAGGAATGCCGGAGGCAGTGGGATCCTGGAGCCTGCAGCCAGGCTGAGATAAAATACAAGGCAAGGGATCATTAAAAACCCCAAGCCTCTGTGGTTCTTTGGGAGGTCCAAGAATGTTCTCCTGTGGTAGTGCTCTAGGTCTGCTTGAGAAAGTGTCTAGTAAATGCCAGGAAAATTAATGAACTGCTTTTGGCTGCTGGGGCTGCAGTGATGGGTGACTTGGAGCAGCAATGAACAGGTCCTGGTGCTGCCAGCTGAGGTCTGAGCGTGATTACGTGGGGCAGAATTGATTGATTTTCCTTGTCTAAATTATTCACAAGCTTAGTCATTGCTTTTGGAGCTGATAATTTCGCTGGGGCTCGGGACCTGCCATATCATGGCTTATAAGAAGTTTAACCATTAGTGAAGTCTTGGGCAATAAATCACCGTGGTGCTGTGCTGCTCTTAAAATGTCATTGGAGCACAGCGTGGCTGAAGCAGCAGGAGATTGGAACAGCTTCCCAGAGAGGCTGTGGCTGCCCCATCCCTGGAAGTGTCAGCTCTTTTCCCTCCCAAAAGCCACGAGCTGCCTGCAGGAAGTCCCATGAAATGATTTTTGAAATATCTGAGACAGCAGAGCCTGGACTGGTCTGTAGGTGTTATATTAATTTTTAATAGGTATATAAGTGTAGTTCTGGTGACTGCAGCTTTGTACTGAGCACTGTGCTGTGAAACTCACACCTGCTGTGCTGGGCTTGGGAACATTTTGGGGGAAATTTGGTTTAGTTCTGAGTCTTGGTTTCATTATCTCATCCAGGCTTTACCAAGTGAAGGGTAAGGTTGTGTTCATCTAAACTCAAGGCATGCCCGAGTGTGGAGTCACCTAAAATAGCTTTCCCCTGTGTGACTGGAGGCTGAGCAGATCACATTTGATTTCTGCACTTATAAGAAGGTTCCTTTAAATGAATTTAAACTACTTGGCAGAAAAAAGGACATTTAAAAATTCAGTGAGCAGAGTATAACTGGGATCCCTAATTTAAGGGTGGGAGAATGTGCCCACCCTGGGTGGTGTCCTGCCCTCTCATTAGTGGGAATGCTCATGTGTCATCCTGGGAAAACGTGGGGTTCCCACTCACAAAGCACCTGGGCCCCCATCACACCCCTGCACCACCCTCCTGCCCCTGTCCCCGTGGGCAGCAGAGCTGGGGTTATTTTGAGTGGCTGAGGGGAAGGAGCAGGAACGAAATGCAGCTCCAGCCTGTTCCGTGGGCTGGCGAGTGGTTCCTGCGCTCGGCTGCCGGGTTTGGGTGCGCTCGTACAGAGCTGCCTCTCGGAGGTGGTTGCCTCCATAAATAGTACAAGAAAGAAGTGTTGCTCTCAAGAAATGGGGTTTCCCTCTGACAGCTGCTCTGGGATCGGTGCCTCGGGCTGATGGGAGCGGGGAGGGGGGGCTGCTCTGCCGTTCTTCCCCTCAGAAGTTGTTGGAGTGTGTCAAAAAGTGCTATTTTTTCCTGGCATACAGAGCGGAGCGTGCCTGCCTCCCAGCGTGACCTATATAAAGACAGAGTCAAAGCTATTATTGCTCCATGCTGGAGGTTCTGTGTTTCTAGGCTTAGTCAGAAAAAAAAAAAAAA
>VZRO01002602.1:378885-412562 GCA_013397915.1 Daphoenositta chrysoptera
AAAAAAAAAATCCAGTTTTTTAATAGACAATGAGCACAGAGAGCAGAACCCAGCCCCATCAGCCCTCCTGCCTCTGAGGATGCAGCTCTGGGTGATGCCCTGCAAATGCCTTTCCACGCCATGACAAGGCTCAGAGCTGGGCTGATCTTTTTTCTTACAGAAAAAATAGTAATAATATTAAAAAAGAGAAGGCTCTGGGGAGACCTTAGAGTCCTTTCCAGCACCTAAAGGGGCTCCCGGAGAGCTGGAAAGGGATTTGGGACAAGTGATGGAGGGACAGGACACAGGGAATGGCTTCAGGTTAAGGTGAGACATTAGAAAAAAATTCCTCCCTGTGAGGGCGGGCAGGCCCTGGCACAAGGTGCCCAGAGCAGCTGTGGCTGCCCCTGGATCCCTGGCAGTGCCCAAGGCCAGGCTGGACATTGGGGCTGGGAGCAGCCTGGGACAGTGGGAGGTGTCCCTGCCATGGCACGGGTGGCACTGGGTGGGATTGAAGGTCCTTCCCAACCCAAACCATTCCATGGTTTTCCATGTGTGCTGTGTTCTGCCTGCTCCTCCTGGACACTGCAGGTTTATTCCAGCACGGGACCATCTGGGAAGCAGCTCTTTGACCTTGAGTCTGTCCCACTGCCACGTGTGCCCTCGGGCATCAGGTACCTCGTAGCGTGCAGCTTCGAGCCTTGCAATTGCAATATCTTTATTAGCACAGAGGATTGCTCCTGACAGTTTAATGCTGCTGATTCAGCTCTCTCATCAGAGGAAAACTGGTTGCTCTCCATCCAGAGCAGATCCACTCGTCTGGATATAGGGAATTTTTTGATGGACAAAGACTTTTTAGTCTGGAATTTTGGTCAGATCCCAGAGAGGTTTTCCAGCACTGCCAACCCCCTGAGAAATGGGCTAAAAGTGTAAAGGGTATTTCTTCTCCTTTATTTCTGTGTGTTCAAAGGGAGGGAAAATCAGGAGAAATGTGAAAGTGAGCATGATTCCTTTGCAGCCATGGAACTGCTCTTTAATATTGGAGTTTATTGTGTAATCACAAGAGGTGAGTGGTTACCCTGTGGCAAAACTCCCTCGTGAGGCTCCTGCGTTGTCCTCTTCCAACTTGGGATGTATTTAGAGCCCCTTGAGCAAGTTACAGATTTACCTTAATTCCCTCTAATGTCCTATATATACACACATTTGCTCATTCTGTTTATTATAAAAACACTTTTAATATATATATAATTAAATAGTACTTATTAACCTCCATTCTGGTCATGGTTCTGTGCAGATTGAATTTCCCTTGCGCTGAGAAATCCAACCCTTCCTTTCCCATTCCTGATTCTCCTGTGTTGTTATCATTTAACCACAAGGTTCACATCCTATTTGTCACAAATTCCTCTTCCTTACCTCCTTCACTTCCTTCATGGTCCCTGTGACAGTTTTGGAGTTTGGAATTTGTCCTGGCACAACATTTTCATCCAGAGCCTTGACATTCCTTCAGCTCTTTCTGTTCTCTCTACATAATTAAAGAAGTTGAAATCTGCAAAGATGGACACTGAGTCAACCCAGAGAGATAAAGATGTCTCCTCGTATTTATTTCTCCTGCAAGATATATTCTTTATAAATCCTTCATGGCACATTAAATATTGACTCTTCCTTGTCTCAGCGAACAAAATAATTGTGCATCCCCGAATTTCTCCTTCGAAAGCACACGATGGATGACTGTGGCACTTTACTCAATATTTAATTAAATCCAGTTAAAAAAAAAAGCAGAGAAAAACTCTCTCTGATATATGAGGAAGCAGGAAGTCCAAACGTAGCAGTTTCCTGCAGGATGCTCCGTGGAGCGTGGCTAACTCAGCTGTTAGGGAGCAGAGTTAGGGAAGGCATCAATATTGAGCAACTGGGAGTGAAGAATCTGATTTTGAACCAATCCTCCCTCCAGCCAATGCAGGTGAGGTGTTTAACTGAGCAAGCCTTGCCTGGTGGGAAGTGCTCCTCACCCCCGGCACAGCCTGGGATGATCCCTGCCTGCCTCTGGGAATTCCCTGGGAAGCACCAGCCTCTCTCAGCAGGGTGTTTGCTGAGCACGGGGCCTTTCAGCACTTGGGAAAGGTGATTTTTCTGGTGTTTGAAGGGAAATGTGAAAGCATAACTCATGCTGGAGCTCTAAGTCACCTTAAATTTTCCTGTAATTTTTTTGGAGTGCCAGTTGAAGAATGGCTGCTCTGCAGAAAATGTAGAATTCCAATAAATCCTCAGCAAGTGCAGCATATTGGGGGAAAAGTTACCAGGAGCTGCACTCCTGATGGAAGCTGGGCCCTGCTGCCACCCTCTCCTTTGGCCTGTGTGTGCCCTGGGTGTTTGCCAGGGCTCCTGAGGCTGCTGCTCCTGGCTGTTCCTGGATCTGCCTTCTTGCCAGGGTTTTCCTCGGAGCAGGGAGGCCACGAGCCCCGTCCTCGGAGCGGAGCTGTTCCTGTCACAGCACGTTCAGCTCTGGAGGTGACTGTCCCCACCAGAGGCAGCCTGGATTCCCCAGGGGCAGAGGTGGGGTGGTGCTGCAGTGGTCACTGGGTGCCTGCCTGTGCCAGGGGGTGCAATGTCAGGGTCTTTGGGGTCCCTTCCAACCCCAACCACTCTGGATTCCACAAGGAAAAAAAGCCAAGCCGGGTGATTCCCACAGAGCCCATGAACCAGCAGCGAGGTGTGACATCCCGAGTTTTCCAGGGACTGATCCAGCTGCTGCTCCAGGAGTGCTGGGTTGGTTGTGGGGCTGTGGAGAGAGAAAGGGCAGCTGTGAAACGCTCGGGATAAATGCCTGGAATTCCAGGCTGAGCTTCCATCTCACACAAATAAGGGCAGGCTTTTTGTGGTAGATTGAACACAAGGTTGGCTAAAACTGACATTTCACTTCCTTTTCAATCACAACACATTGCTGGGAGTGTTTAAACAGTGAAATATGGAATAATGTATAATATTCAATGAAAGTGGGTGGTTTCTTATTCTTCTTTTCATGTGAAAGTAATGAATTAAAATAGAATTAATAAAAAAAAGGAAGAAATATATTCCCAGTGCTGCATCCTTTGAAAATCATATCTTGGGACTTAACAAAACACAGGATTAACTCCAGTCTCAGTATTTTAGAATTTAATTAAATTTGGTTTCGGGAAAAGGTGGGGATCAGCCTCTGGGGCATAGCCAGGTAGTGCTTTGAAACTTTTCTTCCACTGCAAAAAGCTTTAAATGCATGTTTTTCACGGAATCCCAGAACGGTTTGGGTTGGGAAAGACCTTTAAAGCCCATCCAGTTCCACCTCCTGCCGTGGGCAGGGCACCTTCCACTGTCCCGGGCTGCTCCAGCCTGGCTTTCAACACTTGCAGGGATGGAGATGCTCAGTTTTAGGATAAATCAGTGATCAAACAGCCCCTGCTCCCAGCAGGGTGTCCCTGTGGCACCTCCATCGTTCAGTGCTGTGTTCATGGAGAGCAGGGATTCCATCCCTGAGAAATAATCCCACTTCCCATATGTGTTAAATTGTTAAACGAGTTAACCCAACTTCCTGCGAAGTGTGTTCTCAGGCACATTTTATTCCTGCAATAGTGGCATATGCTGGAATCTATGGGGAGGAACTCAATAAAATGCTGCCAGCCTGGGAGTTTATTATTTATGGCGTTTTTGAAGGTTTTTATCTTTCTGGAGCCTGGAAGCAGATGGGCTTCTAACATTTGATTTCCCTGGATCATAATTAAAGCTGGAAATGTTGATGTTCAGGAATTAAGTGACCATTACTTAATTTTTCTCCCATTAAGATTTTTTTTAAAAAATCTTTTCACTCTCTCCTAGACCGTGCTGACTTGTTTGAATTCCCAGTATCTCGATCATGTTTTCTACATCTTTTTCCTATTTTCTGCTGCCTTGTAACTGCTCAAACCCTGTGAGCTGCTTCCAGAGCAGATCTGCTGCCCTTTGATAGCAGCTCTCCAAACAAGAGCTAATGTCAATATTCATGGAGATCTACATCTTGGGCACTGGGATTGCAGCTGAAATACTTACAGTGAAGAAATTGAAGTAAAAAACCTCCTTTTCCCTGTACTTAGCCAGGCTGTTTACCTTTGGCTGCCCAGTGCAGCTCTGGGCAGTGTTTGTATGGTGGAATATTGGAGGCTGAGGATAAATGTTTAGCAGTTGTTGGATGTGCACACAGTTTTCAGCTGTGACTGGGGAAAATGGGAATGCTTTGCTCTGTGCAGGCAGAGGCTCTGGGATGTGTCTCAGTGGTGTTGCATCCCTCTGAGATCTGGGTGCTGATGTTCCCATCCCTGGGCAGTCCCAGTCCTGCAAAAACACAGGCCCTGCAGGGAGGGGCTGGAAGGAAAACAGGAAATAAAGTTTAATCTGCTGAGAGTGAGCCCAATCTGGTTAATTTGCAAACAGCCAGAGAAGCGTAAAGCGAGTAGCAGTCCCCTGGCAGGCCTGCTGCTGCTGGAGTGGCTTTTCCCTGGACACCAGATGCTTTTCCCAGTGACCACAGGGCTGTGGGTTTGTCCTGCCCTGTTCCAGGTGCTGGCTGCTCCCAGGTGAGATTCCCAGTGGGACCCCGCTGCAGAGGTGCACCGGGGGTTCAGCACCCGAGCCATCTGCAGCAGATTAACTCCCGCAGGCTCCTCTGAATCGGCCCTTGCTGCGATCTCCCAGCATCATTCACAGCCCCAGTTCGTGCCCTCCAGGCTGACCTCGAAGCCTGCCTTACCTCAGCTGAACTCCGGCACATGGCTGTGTTTACCCGGCTTTTCCCGGCTGAATTCCCACCATCTGGCGCTTCCTCCGCAGCTCCCTCCTCAAGGCGCTGCTTACAGGTGCAGGGAGCTCACTCAGAGCCTTTTTCCACCAGCCCTGTGACCCCAGTGAATATTTTTATTGACTATTTGTCTTTTTTTCTCTGCAGCTCTCGGCTGTTTGCTGACTTCCACTCTTTTTTTTTTGTAGCTGCACACTCAGGGGCTCTCCTTACTAACACAGAAAATCGAATAATGGCTCAGGTCAGAAATATTCCGTTTTATGACCTTTGCAAATCCTCTTTGCTCGTGGGTTTTATGTGATAAGTTAATGCTTTACTGAGAAATGGTCTCAAAGCAGGCACATTAAATAGTGCTTGTTTTTGACCTGTGGCATCGTTAAGTCAAGAGTTTTCCAGCTTTTCCTGCACACATGTGGGGTTATTCATCAGCCTTGCAGCTGATACGTTTTTATCCGTTTGGGTCTGTGAGGGAAGCAGCTGAAGGACTCTCGGGCATGAGATTCAGCCTCTTCTTTGTGCCCTGCCACCGATGATCTCCAGTCTGGGAGCACCGGGAGCAGGACCCAGCCCATTCCCTGGGTGGGCAGAGCAAGTGCCGCCTCTGCCCTCAGTGGGGCTGTGGGTGGGTTTCTCCCCCGGTGTCTGGCTGTCCGTATTCCCTCTCTTCTCCAGAGGTGTCTGCACCTGAGTTGGAAAGCTGGCTTGGACTGTTCTGCATCCCAGTATCCATCTGTGGGCAGCCATTCCCTGTGTCCTGTCCCTCCATCCCCTGTCCCCAGTCCCTCTCCAGCTCTCCTGGAGCCCCGTTGGGGACTGGAAGGGGCTCTGAGCTCTCCCTGGATCCTTCTCCTCTCCAGGCTGCACAATCCCAGCCCTCACTGATCCGTGCTCCCCGGACAGGGAGTGAGGACAGACTGAGCTCCTTAGGGAGGATGAAGCTGTGTGTGAGGATAAGGATCGGCTGCTCCGTGGAAATGAACACAGGGCAATGGGAATTGTGATACCCCAGGCAGGAGAAGGGCCTGGAGTGCTTAATGTGCCTTTATCCAGCTGCCCAGGCAATCCCAGCTGTGGATTATTGAGAGTTGTCACACGAATTTTCAGTGTAATTCCAGGGATTGTTAATGGATCCACATCTGTCGGAGGTGCCACCCTGGAACTGGAGTCTTCCCACAGGGAACACTTCCCGTTAAAAAAGGGGAAAAAGCAGAGGCAGCTGCGGGTCAGGGCTCTGCCAAGGTTGGAGAGAAGGAGAGAGGGGCTGGGGGCACAGAGGCAGAAGGACACTGAAATATGGCATTGCTATTATTGCAGTAGGACTAATCATTACTAATAATTTCAGGGTTGGCTTTTTAAATAAAAGTTCTCTTTTTTAGTCAGTGTTAATTTGGTGATTGCTAAGGAGCAAAGCAGCAGTAGGGAAGAGAGCAGAGCACACCCCCTGTGCATTGGGAGCACGAGCTCTGTCAGCAGCTCATCCTCGTGTTCCCAGCATCTGTGTCTGTCCCTCTGCCAGTTCCTGATCACTTCTCATATTCCATTCCCACTGGATTTATTCTTGCAGCACTCTTCCTATTCCTTTCCTTTCTGCAAAGCAGAATATAAATACTAATATAATATATATATATATTTATATATAATATATATAAATGAGTTGGAGCTTTGGAAACCAGGAATTTTGGTAAACATGGAATTAAAGCAGAATTAATTCCTTCTGCCATAAATGTTCTACTAACATTTTATTTATTTATGTATAATAGCAAATGGACTCATAGTACAGATTTATGGGTTTCCTGGGAAGACTGTTTTGATACAGTTTATTGACATAAACTAGAATCATTAGAGATGCCTCTTTTAACTTCTGTTCTTTTAACTTCTTTTAACTGGAGTTAAAATTAAATGATCAGTGCACTGGCCAATTAAGAGAAGACATTTCCAACTTCAGTTTTCGTGTTCAGTGTAGCTGGAAGTCACAGGGTGGTGATGGTAGTTAAATATTATGAGAAATGGACATTTTCATTCTGGTGATGAACTTGTGAAATGAACCCCCCAATTTGAAGTTTAACGACGTTGCCGAGGGCTGAGTGGGGATGTTCTCCTTTGGCCATGGAGCACCATCCAGAGGGAAAGCTGCTCTAAAAAGGGCTCATTTGGACTTTTATTCAGCAATTCCGTTGAAAGGGGCTATTATGTGTTATCACTTCAGCCCAAAATGAGTGCCAGTTCAACTAGCAGGGAGTGAATTAAATTGGATTGCAATAATGCACATAAAAAGCCCCTGTAAAACCAAAAGTTAAATGCCCTTTTATTGGGGTGAGGGCTATTAGTTTTGTGGAGAGAATTGTAAAATCCTGCAGAAAAGCAGGTGCAGTTTCCCTCCAGCCAGGCCCTGTGGGTGCCCAGCCCTGTCAGCAGCAGTCCCTGGGGTTGTTGGGCTCTGGCTCCCCCACATTCCCTGTTTTTGCCCAGGAAGGTGCCCTGTGCAGAAGGACTGGATGGTTTGTGTTGGGCTGTGCCACGCCTCGCTGGGCACTTGGAAGGGGGGGATCCCAGACTGGTTTGGGTGGAAGGGACCTCAAAGCCCACCCAGTGCCACCCCTGCCATGGCAGGGACACCTCCCACTGTCCAAGGCTGCTCCCAGCCCCTGGCTCGGCAGGAGAGGTGGGATTTGGGCAGTGACACCGAGGTTTTCTGCTCAAATTAAACCACGAAATGTTGGTTTCCTTGGAGGACTCTCCCAGTCGGTTGCTGGAGCTGTTTCTTCTGCAAGAATGAAGTTAGTGAACTAAGTCAAATAACTGACAGGAAAACAAGGAAATCACAGCTTGTTTGTAAATTGTTTGTAATTAGATTGTGAGCATTGAAAGAGGCTCCGTTTCTTGAGTGAATTATTCACAATGAGTTATTTGCTCAGTCCTAGTTAGTAACAGATTTACAATAATTTCTTTTTTCTGTGTTGCTCTGTTCCTCCAGATAGCTGCTTCCTCTGTGGTTTTTATATTAAAATTTCTAAGTACAATAAACACTGTTTCTTATTGCAAACATCTATCTAGAAGGCAAAAATAAAAACAAAAAAGAGTTAACAAAGAAAAGGAAAATGCATCATGTAGATTTATATTTATTGAGTTAAAACTTGCAGATGTGAACTGAAACAGGGTCTCATTTATCACCAGACTTGGTTGCTTCTTTAAATAACCCCCTTTTTATCAAAATATGTTCACAATATAATTCATGGAAGTAGCA
Organism: Daphoenositta chrysoptera; assembly: GCA_013397915.1. Taxonomy (NCBI): domain Eukaryota; kingdom Metazoa; phylum Chordata; class Aves; order Passeriformes; genus Daphoenositta; species Daphoenositta chrysoptera. The sequence continues at coordinate 386,913 of VZRO01002602.1, forward strand.
ATTTGGCAGATTGAACTATATTTTTTTTAATTGAATCTCTGTTCTCTCTGATTTAATATTTAATAACGAAGGCATATCTGCTAGTGAACTAGATAGAAATGACAACTCTTCTATGTGGGCTGATTAGGGGAAGAAAATTCTGCAGGCAAGTAATATCTCTGTTTTCAAAGGATGCTCTTAAGCTATTCAATTCTTATTCCTCTTTGAAATTCTCATAATAGTTTGAACAACTCTGAATTAACAAATGTAAATCAGTGTTTTAAATCTGAGTTCTTAAATACTCACCTAGATAACTTCAGAGAAGGGAGTTCTGACTTCTTGCAAGTAGATGTTTCTAGAGAAGATCCACAACTTCAGGATCTTCTTAGCATTTCAGGAAATGTACAAAATATTTTGTTTGGAATAAAATATTTGTAGAGTCATGGAGTGGTTTGGGTTGGCAGGGACCTTAAAAATCATCTAATTCCCCCCCTGCCATGGCAGGGACACCTCCCACTGTCCCAGGCTGCTCCCAGCCCCAATGTCCAGCCTGGCCTTGGGCACTGCCAGGGATCCAGGGGCAGCCCCAGCTGCTCTGGGCACCCTGTGCCAGGGCTCACCACCCTCACAGGGGAGGATTTCTTCCCAAAATCCAACCCAATACTCTCCTCTTTTAGTTTAAAATGGAGTTAACAAACTAGGAGAAGGATTTATTGCCCTGTTTGTGGCCTGGCCATGAAAGCACAGCCTGGGATTTATGGCCATTACCACCACCCTGTGCTTTAAAAAGAACATTCTGGGTTTGTGGTCACACAGATCTGCCGGGGTAACCCTCGGGGTGAGGGATGGCCCCGTGGCCTCCCCTCAGCACGGGCAGGGTGGCTGTGGCCAGAGCCTTCCCCGTGGGCACACCGAGCTGCTTTTCTCTGTCAGAGAAGTGAACAGAAAGCCTGCTGTGGCTTCAACCTTCTCCCAGCTCAGGTTTCTGCAGGATTCCAGCACGCACCCAGCGCTGCCCTGCTGGTTCCTGCTGCGGGAGGCTGGAGAAGGGAATGGGCCGCTGGGATGTTTGGGACACCGTTCCCTGCCTGCGTCCCGCCAGCTTGGGCCCACCTCAGACTGGCAGCTTAAATGTGCTTCCTGATATAATTACATAGCCTTTGGAAACCCAGCTGTAGCCAGGGCAGTGTTAAAGAGCAAAGAGCCCTTTGCCTTTTCCATTACGCTGACAAAAAATAACAGAATAACAAACTGCAATTTGTTTAATGCACAGTTACCCCTGCCCGAGGCTGGTGCTTCTCAGCCGGGCAGGTTCTGGTACCAAACTTCCTCTGCCCTTCTCTCGTTACTGCCTTGGCAGCAGCTTTGGCATCGCTGTTTGCATGCAATTAGAACGAAGCACTTTGGAATTGTTGCAGGGGAAACCCAAACCCCTTCCCTCAAGGAGGAACCTCTCCCTTCCCAAGCAGCTCCTGTCTCTCTCCTCGCCATCCTGGATGCAAAGTGTCCATTGCAGGCTGCTGGAGCAGCTTTGAAATTATGTTGGGGATTCTGTTCCCTGGAATTGTGATTATTCCAGCCTTTCTTTGGTGTTTAATTGATTACTGCATCTTGCAGCATCTTCTTCCAGGCCTGAAGGGCACTGTGGTGTCATCTTCCCGTTTTCCATGCCTGGATCAAGCCCTCACAGGGTTTCAGCAGTGGCAGAGCTGCGAGTACAAAAATGCACAGAACAATTACCTGGCAATTTATAATGCGTTAATTAAATGTAGTGATCACTTGGCACTGATACAACCTGCAATAAAGCCCGGGCACTGTGGTGGGCAGAGATTGATGGAGGGGCCCATGGGCCCATTCCTGGTGCAGGAGGTCCCTGGGATTGGGATTTGCTTTCAGGAGCAATGGTGAGGTTTGGGTTGGTGGGAAATTGGGAGATTCCTCCTGTGCTGGGCACTGAGGCCACACCTTTAATCCTGGGGTCAGGTCTGGGCCTCTCATGGGAGGGACACGGAGGGGCTGGAGCGCGTCCAGGGTAGGGAATGGAGCTGGGCAGGGGCTGGAGAATTCCTGAGGGAGCTGGAAAGGGGCTCAGGCTGGAGAAAAGGAGCTCAGGGGGCCCTTGTGGCTCTGCACAACTCCCTGACAGGAGGGGGCAGCCGGGGGGGTCGGGCTCTGCTCCCAGGGAACAGGGACAGGAGCAGAGGGAACGGCCTCAAGCTGGGCCAGGGGAGGGGCAGGGTGGACGTTGGGGAAATTCCATCACTGAAGAGGTTACTGGGAGGGTCAGGATGGAATCCCCATCCCTGGAGGGATTTAAAAGTAACGTGGATGTGGCTTTTGGGGACACATATAAACGTATATATATATGGGCATATTTATAGATCACATCTACATCCATGGTATAAACAGGGTGGTCTCAGTGTGCAGACCACCACCGTGGCCCTGGCAGCTGACACCATCCCACAGCCTATTTTTGCATCCCCAGGCATGTGCTCTCTTTTAAAAAACCCCGAGAAAATAAAAAATAGCTCTTCCCAATAATCCTGGGACAGGTGAAAAATCTAATCCCCAGCCCAAATGGTCAACAGAGATGTCTGGGGAAGGAAAGCTTAAAATAAAACTGTTGCTGGGGAGAAATGGAAGCATCGGGTTGGGAAGTGTAGCAAGACTTGTAATATGTAATGAAAATCAAATTTAGCAAGGCTAGCACTCATTTCATGGGGTTTGGTTTTTTTTTTCCAAACTCCCAGAACCATGAAGTTCTTTGAGAACTTCAGTGATCAATAACCCATTACAACAGTGACACCAACTCTGAACCTAATTACCAGTGCAGCAGAGCTTACCTAATGAGTTCTTAGAGTTATTGGAAGGGGCAAAAGTGTGTGTGGGTTAATATCTTCTTTTTTAATATATTTTTCTCTATGCACCTTGATCTCTTGAGCACAACAGAATTCAGGCTAAAAAGGAGGATAATGAGACTTGTCTTGTATCAAACCTCAAACTGCAAGTGCAGCATCTATTTTGCTCTGCTTGGATAAAATTCTGGTTTTCTGGAGGACAAGAACCCCCCTCGTTTTACTAAATCTCACTGCAATTCCTTCTAAATGAAGCATGCAGGTATACAAATTTTTTATTCTTTCCTCTATATTATATATGGTATAGTATTGTTGTATATATGCAATATAATATACGTATATAATACATATATTAGCTGTGTACAGTTGCATGCTGTCTTCTCTTGCTTTCATTTTAAATCCCTGTGAATAGAAATGCATTTCTTGTGGGGAAGTGACAGGTCCAAAATCAGAGGTATCCAGGCTTGTTTCCAACACACCCAGTGATGGTGGAGTCACAGCTTGGTGTTGTCTGTGCTGATTGAGTTCACTTGGACGTTCTCATTTGAATTTTTCCAGCATCCAGACATTTGTTCCCCTTGCAACTTCCAGTGTGAGATTGGAGAACCTTCCAGTGCTGGTTTTTTTTCCTAAAAATAATCAAGCCCATATAATCAAGCCATCTCTCAGTCTTCCTGCTAAACTAGCTTGAGCATTTTTCAGTTTTGCTTTGAACTCTCTTTTTTTTGTGTGTTTTCAGTTGCTCTTCAGGGTTTCTTTTTAAGCAACGAGGAAAAGGAATCAGTGCCATGCTGTGGTGGTGTCCTTAAAGCTGTGGCAGGTCCCATCCCTGGAAGAGGCTTTGCCTTGGAGAGGGGGAGGCCTCGGAGGGCTTTTATAGATTAAAGAATCCCAGAATGGTTTGGGTTGGAAGAAACCCAAATCCAATCCCATTCTACCCCCTCCCATGGGCAGGGACACCTTCCACTCTCCCAGGCTGCTCCAACCTGGCCTTGGACACTTCCAGATATTATTCCACATAATGTCATTTAGAGATCCATAAATTACCTCGGCACCTACCACACGTGACTGAGCCCATTAAGATGAACACATAACTGCCCCAAAATGCTAACCCACGAAATTTCTTGAATTCAGCCCTTCCTCCCAGGAAGCTGCGAGCTTTGTGTCTGTAAAAAGGCAAAAAATTCCCCCCAATTTCAGCTATCAAAGCTGAATTTGGCTTCTAAGGTTCATTTAATCATTACAATGGCTTAGTTAGAGAGAACGCTGCAGAGGGGTAATTTATCTTTATTTGTCAGCTCCCCAGGGCTGAGTTCTTTTGAAGGGCAAAAGTGAATAGGAGGTAAGGATAAATTGTAAGCTGTCTAATTTTTGACCTGTGATTTCTTTCAGACATTATGTTCAGGGAGTTTTTGAACAGTGGTGCCAGGGGACCATGGGTGAACCTGTAGGGTGTTGCCAGCCTGGGATTTGGCTGAGCCTGTCGAGTGTTTTACACATTTTAACCAAGGAAAATGTGTACAGGGTTTAAAGAGGACAGGCAGGAGTAGAGTTCTTTGCAGATCTTCGTAGTTAAGGTGTGGCAAATTAATTTAAGCAATCTGAATTGGCTCGATGAGAGCCCATTTCCCTCAGCTTCAGTGTGGCAGCAGCACGAGCCTCTCATGGCGCCCACCAAAGTCAATGGAAGGGCTCCTATCGATTTCCAAAAGGCTTGAATCTTATTTAATGAAAATTTCACTGAAGACAACTTGCACATGGCCTGACTAATGTTGTTGTAAGGCAGAGTGCTTCCTGCTGTGCATTTAAAACTGGCTCGGTTGTGTGATTAATGCTGATTCCGAGGAAGGCTCTCCTTGCACTCGGACGTGTGGCACAGCGCTGCACCTCCACGGGTGGCACCATCTCTGCCCAGCCGATGTGTAAAACCCCACTAATAAACTGTGATTGCAAAAAGAAAACGGCATTTGGGCATGGCTTGTTAATGTTCCTGACAGTAACTTTGCTCGTTTGTGTTGTGCTTTGGTTCGTGGTTGCCTTGTCCTGCTCTGGTGCCTCATTCCAGGTCCTGATCCAAGCACTTCACTCAGAACCTTTTTGCTGTTTGGCTTTCAGATTGAAAATGTCTGAATCCCAAGTGTAACAGGGGCAATTTCCAGCCCCACTGCAGGCAAAGCTAAAACCTTGACAGGCCCAAGGTGGAAATCATCCAAGAAAGGTCATTCTCCATAGGGCTGGTTCAGGGTTTCAGGGGATCCCTAAAGGACAGGGGCTGGGAACTGGTCCTGTGGAGGCGAAACCTGGCAGGTTTGACCATCCTGGCTGGTGAAATCCTGGAAATCCTGCTTGTTCCCAGGACAGGATTTGGCCACCACCAAAGCTGCTGGACTTGTGTCACAGTGGGATTTAGCAGTGAGGTGGTCGATGCACTTCTGCTGTCTCACCCTGAAACTCCCTGCCTTTATTCACAGTGAAGCCAGACAGTTCCAGATTTCTCATATGAACCCAAATGCCACCTAATTCCCGTCTCCTGGAGGAATTGGAAGTCTACTTAGAGGATTAACTTGACTTGCATATAAAGCCTGTAAATTGCTGTCAGAGCTCTGTGTTTTGGGTAGCTCATATCTGACTCTGTTTCATTATAAAATGAGGCCAACAAAAATTTTTTTCATTCCCCATGAAGAGTATCTGGATATTTGTGTGGGAAAACTTCATCTTAAAATTCATCTTTATTGTGAGTTGGCAAAATGCAGTGAACTGATGCTTCCCCGTCACAGGATTTTAAATACAAACTCAGGCTTAATTTTTATAAATCATTCATCACATATGGCATTTTTGATTTTCTTTAACAGAAATTGTTAAAAATACATAAGTAGAAATGGTCTTTGCTAAGCCAGCAGGAGAAACATAGCAATAATAATAGTAATAATAATAATAATAGTTTGAATTAGAATATTAGGCTTTGATTGGAGGCAGCACTTTGTAGTTAGGGCTCACAGGGTTGCTCTGCCACATTATAGCATTTATTTTACATTCTCTCATTGCTTTTTGAATTGTTCAGTTTGGTTAATGGGGTTTGAGAGGTAAAAGTCATCCTGAGTGTTTCCTTGAAAAACAACATTCAGAAGGCAAATCAGGCTTTTTAGGCATTACAATGGCTGTGGATTCTTTAGTTCCCTTGTCCATTTTTCTCTCTGCATTTTATACTCTCCTGCCTATGTTCATTTTTACCAAGGTATTTTGGTTTACCAGGGATATACATAAGTTAGTTCCCCTCGTGTCTATGGTGAGGATTCAAGCAGAGAAGGGTGAGCAGTGGGCAGCAGCATTTGTCTCTAGCCCATGATAAATGACAAATTTCTGGTGGATGCTTGGTTTTGAATTGCCCATTAAAGCAGCTTTCACCCGTGGTGGGGAGCAGGCAGCACCAATTTCCAGTTGAGCCAGGCTCATTCCCTTGATGTGAATTCTCAGTTGTGCTCCAGCCCAGAGGTGTCCGGGAGCTGCTGCAGCCACAGCAGCCGGGAAGGAGCAGGGCTGAGATGTGAGATCTGAGAGAATTAAAGCCCTTTGGGAGGCTGGGACGGTAATTAAAGCCGGCAGTAATTAAGCAGGGCCTGGCTGAGGCAGAGGAAGATGCAGGGAGATCAGCAGAGGCCCCTGGCTGTCCCAGCTGGCGAGGGAGGCGGGCCTGGGGCTCCTGCCCGGGCAGGGTCCCGGAGCCCCCGGCCCCAGGCAGGTGCCTCTGACACCCGCAGGGGTTCAGTGTGAGCTCCTCCGTTCTCCTCCGGGCTCTGCACGGGGCTGAGGAGCCCGACGGGCCAGGAGGGGCCTGCACTGCTCGTGCCAGGGCTGCCTCAGCCTGGGCTCGGGCTCCTCCACCCCAAACACTCACTGGGATCTGCTGCCCTGTCCTTGGGCACTGCCAGGAGGGCAGGGAGAGCAGGAGATCCCAGGATGTCCCATAAAGGCAGAGCAGCTGATGGGATCTGTGTGGGCATGAAGTGAGCTGTGCTCTGCTTTAGCACTCTGCTTCGGGCACACGGGAGTCAATTGGCTGAAACAGTCACAAAATAATGCCAATTGTCCTCCTTTTATTAATCTTCTTCCTGCTCTTTGCCATAAAGTTTAGGAGGTTTAGGTGAGGGTGAAAAGCTGCAGGGACAGTGACAGCCCTGGAGAGGAGCAGCAGCAAGAGGGGCTGGGGTTGTGCCATCCCCAAAACCTCAGCCCTGCTCAGGCACCGCTGTTCAATGGTTCCAGAAATAAAGATCTTTGTTCAAGCCCCGTTTCAGGTTGCTAAGTGACAGCAGTGTGCTTGCCTTGCACATCACTTACCTCAGCCTGCTTCCAGAGCAAGGCAAGGAATAGTTGAAGGCAGGAGAATATTGGGAGTGCCAGGTATTAAATACATTATCATCACTTACGGCCAAGAAATGCACATTTTGTCCCACATCAAGGGCAGGGAGCACCGAGGGAGCAGGGCAGGAAGGTCCCTGTCTGTGTCCTCTTCCATATTCCAGAGGGCAGAGCTGGGAGATCCCATTTTTATCAGGCCATGCTCCTGTCTGTTCTCTCTGAATGTGCAGGTTGTGGTGGAAGTTGCTCCAAGAGATTTTTCAATGTCCTGCTGCTGTTTTTCACCTTTGCTTCACTCCCAGAAATCCAGGTATCACTGTAAATGTTGGTATTTTAAAATGCTGCATTTATTTCTCCCTCCAGAGTGTCTCTCAAACATCAGCAATTGAGTGTGTCTCATTTTCTTTAGTGTGATGTTCTCCAAGGGTAGAAACACAACCATGGACATTTAAAAAAATAAAATAAAAATGAAAAAAAAATTATCCAAAAGCAGCTTTGTTAGAACCATTTTGTGTCATTCCAATGATCTTTAGCAAGGAGAGGAGGAAATCAGGGTTGAGCAACCTGGGGTGGTGGAAGGTGTCCTGCCTAGAACTGGATGAGCTTTAAGGTCCTTTCCAACCCAAACCATTCTGGGATTCTCTTTTGCCTTTGGGAGCATCCTGGGGGTAAAAAAGAAAGTCAAGGGGATGATTCCTCAGCTCTTGCCTTGAATTTGGTTCAGTGATTTAATTGTCTTGGTGTGTAGGGGAAAATAAAGTGTGCCAGATAAACATCTCAGGCCTCTCTTGGCCCTCTGGAGAGAGGGACTGGAGTGAAAGGGACTAAAATAGGATTTCCTAATAAAAGCTCATTAACAGTGCCTGTGTGGCGGGGCCCTGCATTAACTGTGACAAATATATAGATATTTCCTGATCACAGGAGAGTGCTATTCAAATATAAATAATTCCTTCTGTACAGCAAGCTCGGGGAAAAATTTGTCAGATATTTTCAGTCAACAGCAGTTGGCTCCGCCAAGCTCCTCGTCAGCTGTGATGAGCTATTAGGGGAATGTTTATGGACACAGCAAAAATAAACTCCAAAAAGCATCCATCATCTTTATTGCCCCTTTCCAAAGTGAAAGGGGTTATTTTCTTGCTGGACGAGCTTGCAAAGGACTGATGGAACCTGGGAAGATGGGAAGAATTGACAGGGTTTAGTGTTTTTCCAGACATGACATCAGGGTTTGATACAAGAAATGGGAGATAATTCATCTCCCTGCTGCACTCAAAATGCTTTGCAAAAGCTCCAAACCCCAGAATTCTACGAATTGCTGGAATAATCGGATGCTTTATGTTTCTTTGGTTTAATATAGGTCTGAACACCCCACTTCTCCCCCAAAAAGGAAATTTTAGCACCCTGAGGTCAATGTGTCTCAAAACTGCAAAGGGAAGGGCCTTTGTCATTTCTGTGGCATCTGAGTTGGCTTCCAGACCTTTCCAGAGTTTGTGCTGCTGAAGGCAGAGATGCTCTGTGGTGTGGGAGGACTGGGAGAGCCCTCTGCCTCTCACTTGCCACCCTCTGCACCATCAACGTGTGCCCAGGTGGGGTTTAATTTGATTAAATTTCATCACTTGATCTATTAGAATTATTTCTCTTCAAAAGGCGCAGTTTATCAAGAAGGAAGAGCAAAGATAACAAAAATCCCACTATTCCAGGCTGCACTGGGGCTGCACTGTCATGTGTTGGACCCCATTAAAAATCCCTGTTCCCAGGCACGAGGGAGTGCTTAAAATGCACAAAAATTGAAATGCAACTTGGAAATAATCATTATATTGTAGGTTTGCGCTGCCATCCATTGTGCCTTACCTGATGGGATAATTACCACCGTTACAGAACATTTTAATTACAACACTGAGTCAAACTTCACAAAAGTGCCTAGCTACAAAAACTATATTAAATATGCACAGATACACTTTTTCTACTCATATTTCCCTTCCTTTGTATTTTGCTGTTAACAGAGACCAATTGCTGCTGTCACATCCCCTGCTTGTTTACAAGTTTCAAGGTTTTCCCAGCATTGTGTGGAAAATGGAAATATTTTCTTTCCAGACTTATTAGATTATCAACAGATGCTCGTTTTCTAAACTCACTTTGAAAATCCGACTGGGCAGAGAAACTGCTTGAGACAGCGATCCAGCAAACGGGGAGGGAGAAAGCTGCAAATTCGAGTCATTTAGCAGATTTACAAGTGTTTTCTCAGGGTGAGATTAGAAATGATGCTGGTCTGTAAAGACAACTGCAAAGAGCTGTTCAGAGCTGCTGAGTGCTAGCCTGAAACAGCAGAGTTTTAAACGAAATCATACACCCCCCTCTGCTCTTCAGCTGCATCTAAAAACAACAGTGCACAGGATAAATCAAAATGAATTTTGTCTGCTGTGGGAAATCCTTTCTGGGAAGCCGTGTAAAGCCTTGTGCTTTAAAACCAGCTTCCAGCTTTGATTTTTGCTGCACATTTTGCTGAGAAATTAAGGGAAATTTGCCATTTTTTATGATTGTCCTTTTGGTTTCAGCTGGGTTCATGATCGTTTTTGCTGTATCTTGCTTTTGCTCACAGTGCCACGCCCCCAGCGCTGCCCTTACAAACCATCACCACCTAAAATCCCATCTGCAGCCCAGCCCAGCCTGAACTCGGCAGTAAAATCCCAGGTGGGCACAGAGGGAAGCCCTGGGATGGGACAAGACTGGATACTGAACCTCAGGTGCAGCCTGGGCTCTGCTGAACCCAAGGACAGGCGGTCACAGGGGTCCCTGGGGCTGCGGGGCTCAGGGGAGCTCTCAGTGTAACCTCCACACCGAGGCACAATATTTATCCTGAATATTTATCAATTGGTATTCATGAGCCCCTGCTTGTTCTAGGAGCATTGCTGTATACCCACAGGTATTTCCCTTTGATGTTTCTTCAGTCTTTAAGATCAAAATCATCCTTGTGCCTGAAAACTTTCTCTGCAGAAATTGTATTTGTGGAAATAGTTGGATTTTCTAATCTGCATCACCCGATCTGCCACCCCCAAACCAGGCTGGCTGAGCCTGACATGCTCTGCCCGAGGAGGATGGGATGGATGCCTGGTTTGCTTTTTAAAAAGCCATTTTTTTTGCATGAACATCCCAGAGCTGGCGCTGCCCTTGGCTCGTTGGTGTTTGGGCAGGTCAGCAGTGGGGGTCACAGCCTGTGCAGGGGTGCGTTGCTGTCGGGGTGGTTTGGGAGCCTGTGCAGGGGTGCGTTGCTGTCGGGGTGGTTTGGGAGCCCTCAGCACAAAATCGTGCCTGGTGACGATGGTGGCCGTGTCTGTGCCTGGGCAGGACGTGCTGCAGGGATGGAATGAGAGGACACCACTTCCAGGAGGCTGGGGATGAAAGGAGAGGGAGGTGGGAGGTGAACAGAACCACAGAATGGTTCCCAGTGGAAGGGACCCAAAAATCCTCAGATCTCACAGGACAAGAGAACAGGGCCTCAGGCTGTGCCGGGGGAGGTTGGGGTTGGACATCAGGAATTTCTTCACTGGAAGGGGCTGCCCAGGGAGGTTTGGAGTGCCCATCCCTGGAGGTGTCCAAGGAATTCCTGGATGTGGCACTCAGTGCTCCAGGCTGGGGACAAGGTGGGCATCGGGCACAGCTGGGACTCGATGATCCTGGAGGTGTTTTCCAACCTAAATGATCCTGGAATTCTGGTTCCAACCCTCTGCCATGGACAGGGAAGGAATAATTCTCCGTGGTGTGCTCTCACATACAGCCAGGCCAGTAATTCCAGCAGCTTGCTGAAAAGCAGCAATACCTCTGGCCATGGTGTGTTGTTATTTATTTCTGACTTGCTCCTTCATTGACGTGGAAATCAATTCTGGAGAGCAGCTGATACAGGTTTTGCCATTTAATTTGTAGCTGCACGGGGTTGGTGTGTGATGAGAGCCTCACCTGATGTAAAAGATGCCTTTGATATTCTTCATTATCTCTCTGGAAGGTTCACATTGTTCTTAGGGAAATGAGGAACAAAAATACGCACAATGACTCCATTAATTCCCTGGCAATTACACTCCAGCTCTTTTCAGGATCACTATGGAAAATTAGTTCCTGAGGACACGCCTTAAACCCAGAAAGGATTTCCTAGGAAATTAGGGAGCTGGTTGGCAAAAAGGAATTGTTAAATCCATTGTCTTATGAAATCCATCATGCCACCAGGAAATAAAGATTTATGGCCAAGCAGTTTATGGGAAGCACATTCTGTATCTCCTGGCTTTACCATGGAAGGGGTTGTGTTCAAATTCCATGGATTTTTAAGGACACGGATTGAGGACCTGTTTTCTGTGGAAATCCAGTGCAGCACATGAGTGTTGGCTTGAAAACTGCTCATTTCTGTTAAACATGAACCTTGACTTTGATGGGAAGGCAGCAAATAATTATTTTGGTTTGGGTTTCACATTTCAGTTCTTTTTGAAAGGTTTGGGGTCTTTAAAAGGAAAACTGTTTAGTGCAATCTGCTTTTCTTTTGTTCTTTGTATCCTCTGAGTTCCTCTGGCTGGAAGTTTCCAGGCTGTGTAAGGAGTTTGTCCAATTCCCAGCATCCACATGGGTGCCAGTGGGAACCCCAGAGTGAAAATTAAGGAGGCTATTTCTGGGGCATAGGAAAAATTGAGAGTAAATGGCTCTATACTTGAGAGTCTGTATTATTCTAATCTTTTCCCAGTGTGAAATTCTCACTTAAAGTTTCATGGGAACATCTTTTCCTTAAATACAAGTCCTTACTTTAGCTTTTACTGGGGGTATTAAAAATATGTGTAGGGAAGATAACACTTTGTAGCTGTGTAGTAGCTATTAGGGAGAAAAATCTGGATTTGAATGCTGATCGTTTGCAGATACAGAAATGGTACCACCTGCTGCTGGAAAACATGGAGCATCCATGAATATTATGGGAAGTGCTCTGACAGCTGCTGCAAGGGGGAGGCTGTAGCAGCTGCTTACTAAGCAGAGGAGTGAGAATATCAGCGAGGCACTGAAGCTCTCTAGGAGACCTCAGTTTTGCACCTTTATTAAAAATTTGTCCAAAATTCCACCAAAAAATGCAGAAAACAAATTTTACTGCCTGTTTTTTTTGTGCACAGGAGCTTGCTGAGCTCACCTACACTCTGCTGCAAGCGCTTTTATCTCACTTTTCTCCAACTCTCCCATTTAAATGACTTCCAGAGGTTTCTGCACCTTGGCAGTGCCCACACCGTGCGTGGCTGTTTTCCAAACTGGAATTCCCAGGATGGGGCTCGCTGGGTGCTTCCTTGGGCTCAGCCCTTGCTCTCAGAGCTCCTGGTTCTCCTCTGATCAGCTCAGGGCTCGTGTCAGGTGAGCTGATCCTGAGAACATCTGAATGCATTTCCAGAGTAATCCCCTGCTAATTAACACACAAACTCCTCCACTGTTAATAAGATAAATCGGTGTTTTCTTGATCTTACGCACAGTTTATGGTAATTTTAAGCCCTACAGAAAGTAGCTGCTTCCATGAACAAATGGGGATAATTAGCTGGAGATAGTTATTATGCAAATTGAGCAAGCTGCACCTTTGAGTGGAAGTGGATGAGCAGGTTGAGCATAATGCCCCAAATTTGGATGCAAATGGAAAAGCTGTTACGGCATAACCTGCCCAGGTTGTCCGTGCTTAGGATCAGCTGCAGGAATTAATTTGGGAAATGAGCCCAGCCATGAGCCCAGGCTGTTCTCCATCCCCAGGTGGGAGCGTGGCTGGGCTGAGTGTCCCTGGGGGATCCCAGCAGGCACTTGGGGCACTTTTTGGACCAAAACCTCACTTCAATGAAATTGAAAGGTTTGGGCAAGTATTGGTCTTTTGAGGTTTATTTAGAAAATCTTGACTATTTAGATATACTCAATTTTAATGTTTTCACTCCCATATCTTTTCATTTAGGTTTATTTTGATTTTTTTTTTTAAAGCAGCCTCATAAATACTATCAATAGGTTGAAATGGAGAGGAATATTGTAAGACTGAAACTTTCAAAACCTAAATTAATTTCTTTTTCTTTTTTTTCCCCCAGTGTTCACCACAGGACACCTCATGTATCTGCTCTGGTTTGGAACCAAGTGTGCCATCAGATGTGGGACTGCAGGAGCCCCCGGGGCTGGAGCAGGTGCTGACCTTGGCCAGGCTGGTGGGACCCCAGCAGGAGAACTCGGAGCCAGTTCCCTTCCCTGTGAGTGTGTTCTCAGACTCATTTCTTTGGGAGCAGTTGGAATTCTGTTCATCTGGGCTGTCTCAGCTTCACGGTTGCTCTGAGTAACCAAGAGCTGATTATTAATTAACACTGAACACAGTAATTGATAGCAACCTGCTTTAGACAGATCGTTCCTATGAGAGATTTCAGCTCTGCTCCTGCTGCCACAGAGTTTGTGATTCCCAAAATCCCAGGCTGGCTGGGGCTGGAGGGGATCTCTGGAGATCACCGAGCCCAACCCCTGCTCCAGCGGCTTCACCCCGAGCAGGACACCCAGGATCAGGCCGGGGGGGTTTGGGTATCTCCAGGGAAGGACTCTCCCCACTCTGGGCAGCTGTTCCAGGGCTCTGCCACCCACAAAGCAAAGAATCTTTTCTGCACGTTCAGCTGGAAGGTCCCGTGTTTCAGACTGTGCCCACTGCCCCGGGGTTTCACTGGGCACCACCGAGAGTCCGGCCCCCTTCTCCTGGCACCTGCCCTCGAGGTATTTGTGTGGTGATAAAATCACCTCCCAGTCGTCCCTTCTCTGGGGTTTGGAGTGTCCACTCCCACAGAGGTTTGGGTTTTCTATTCCCACATCTTGGCTTCTGCCACTCGGGAGCTCTCTGGAGCTCTGGGGCTGGATCAGAGGTCGGTTCAGGCTCCGCTCTCCCACAGTGCAGCACCGGGAGGGGGAGCAGGACCTGGGGGTGCAGACACAGCCCAGGGTCCGCCTGGCTTTCCTGGCAAACCCCAGGAGCTCCTGGATCTCTCCCATCTCCCTGCAGAGCCCGGGAACAGCAGCTCCTCCGCCCGTGCCCGCTCCCCACATGCAAATCTGCACCAGCCTCGTGAATGAGGAATAAAAATGCCTTATGATGTTTTCTGTGAAAGCGAAAGGAAATCAGATGGATGTAGGATACAAATGAGGGCAGGACATCCCAGGCTCTTGTTCCCCGGGGGGAGGACAGAAGTTATATTTACATTACACACGGCGTGCCCTGACTGTCAATATTGTGAAGCTCCTCCACAGACGCGATGAAATCTCCACCTGAACTTTGTCAAACTGCTTTATCACTCAGTCCTTTGATTATCAGTGGAGGGAAAAAACCACATTTCCATAACAATAGCACTTAATGACCGGAGATGCTGAAAATCCAAGGTCTAATTTTATCCATGGAAATAAAGATACGACATCTCTGGCGAAATATTTGAAACTTGTTTTAAGAAAAGATGTTGGTGGCGAACAGATGGCCCCGGCCCGCCATCCATATTCATGAGTGCATTGATTTCATTATGCTTTCCCCTAGGAAACTCAGCTTTTATAAGTCTGCCTGGCCATCAAATTGAGCAGTCAGGAGCCCTCTGTCACAGCTCCGTTGCTGTAGAAATTGGGGAAAGTATGTGAGAGGCTTTAGCACTTTTGTCTTGACTTTTATCACCCAACACCTGTTGTTTGGGGCTGGAGAGCTGCGATTTTTATCAGGTGCAACATACGTTGGCTCTGGCTGCATAAAGTGCCATGTTCGTTTTAACTGAGTGACTTTAATTTTGTGACATCCTTGTGCTGTTTAATAACTTCCAGAGGGCTGAGACCTCCGGGCAGGAGCTCCCTGTGCACCCCGAGCTGCCAAAATCTCTTTGGGGAAATCCCTCGTGCGAGTCTCTGCTTGATATATTAATTGCCCAGGATAAATCTTACAAAGCAGCGATCACTTAGATCACAAAGGGAAATAAAACATCCAGACACAAATGCAAATCCAATTTGAAGTGTCTTTTCACAGAGGGAAACACGTTGTTAAGCACTAGTGAAAGCTGGGAATGTTTGGAGAATTGTTTTTAATCGACTTTGAAGGCTTCTGTGTGAAATTGGGAATTTTTAGAAGTTTTGTCCAAAGAGATTTTTTTTTCCCTTTGTTTTGTCCCTTTGCCAGGAACATCTAATTCCATATGTGAGGATGGTGACTGCTGTCTCTAAATGGTGACATTTGGCTTTTTTTGGTACAACATTTGTGCAGCCCTGACTGGGGCTGAGGCACCTCCCGAGGGTGAAGCCTCCTCACGGGAGCTTTGTTTTCCAGGCACTGATCCAGGGATGGGAGAGCATCCCTGGGCATTGGAGCCCCGGGATTGGGGGTCCAGGGATGGGGAGACTCCTGGCGGGAGCAGGAGGACCTGGGGACTGATTGATGGCAGCGCCGGCGTCCCCTGGACTCTCCCAGCCCGGCATTCAGGACCTACCTCTTTTTTTAAGGCAAGTTTAGCAGCTGCTCCTTTGATTTGCAAAATGAGGTTTAGTTCTAAAGAATAGGCCAAGACTGAGGGGATTCTGTAGGTTTGGGACTTGGAATTGCTTTTATCTTCCTCTTTTTGTCACTTCACTCCTTTCTTTCGGGCCAGAAGTATTTTTGTGTGCTCTTCAAAAGCCGGGCTGCTGTTGTACTTGGGCTCCTAAGAGCCTTAAAAGTGCCATTTCAATTCAGATCTTTTGCAAAGCTTGAAGGGAGAAACGTTTTTAAAATGTTTCCTAGTTGGACATAATCGATCAGTAGCAGGGTAAAACCCAGAAATGTTCTTTTGGGGACCTTTGGAGAAGCTGAATGAAATTACAGCTGCCTGACACAACAGTTTAAGCTGTCAGCTGAATAAAGACAACATTTGACCATGACAACAGAATCTCCAGGTTTTTATTGTATTCCTTTTCTAGAAGTGAAAAAATAGGGTTAATATTCTCCCATTTGGTTTGCTTGATCAAGAGTACAGTTTAATTAAATAAAATGAGCACAACCACCATTTTTTGCATTATGGAACTGTCAGTTTAGCATTCAGCTCCCAAAGGGTACTCAAAGGATCATTTAATTTTAAAATGATTGTAGCCTTGAAATAACTTAAAAGGCACTAATATATTTAATCAAAGGAGGTAACTGGTAATAGAGGAATAAATCATTCATGCATATGAATAACAGGGCTCCTGTGAGGGTGGGAAGCCAACAGGGAAAATATTTACGGCTAAATTGTTTCCTCTGGCCCCCTTCTGCCCATATCTGCGGGGCTAAAACCCCTGAGGTGTTTTGTCACAGGCCAGTTTGGGGTTTTTCTGTACCCGGGATGTCCAGATGTGCTGCCCGCTGTCCCCAGGCCTGTCCTGTGTCCCCTGTGCCTGTTTTACCCAGCCACTCGGGTGTGGGGTGTGTTCTGACCGGAGCAGTTCCCTGCCCCTCGATGCTGGGATTCAGGTTCCTGCACATCCCCAATTCCCCCCTTTCATCTCCCTCACTGACGGAGGCTAACGAGGGGGAAGGAGCCGAGTGTGGCCCTGCAATTAAAATGTCTCTGCCGAGCCCGAGTGGAGGCAGCTGTTTCAGTTTGGGCATTTCTGCATTTCCCTGCCTTTGCTGTATAAACAATGGGCTTCAGCAGCGCCTTTGCTGTGGGTGGTTATTTTTACAAGGCTTGGAACAGCTCAGTTTAACATTTGGAACAGCAGGAGTGGGCTCGGCTCATCCCCTGGGGCTGGGAGTGGGAGCAGGGCTGGGGGTGCTGCTGCTGCATCCAGGCCAGCCCTGAGGTGTCCCCACCCTGAGGTGGCACCACTCTCTATTCCCACAAGTGCCAGGCTGGCACTGGGCCAAACCCACCTCCTTTGAACTAATTCCTAAGGGTTTCAGAAATACGCGTTTTGGTTGGTTCTTTTAAGAGTTGTTTTATTTATGTAGTAGATGAAACAATAAGCCAAGCAAAAATATGATCTATATTGTTATACATTAGTTATATGTGAATATATTAGATATTAATTAGAAAATACAGTATTATGGGTATGATAATAAAATGCAGGAGGATTTCTCCCAGCAGTCTGTTGTGAGCAGCTGGGGACTCTGCTATTCCCAGCTATTCCCAGGCAACTGAAGTTCACATCCAGGGGCACTGATTTATATATTTTTCTCTTTTATATTAATTATTATACACATGATAATATAATATAGTACAAGAGGTTTCTCCCAGCACTCTGTTGGGAACCTCTGGGGCTGCTGCTCTGCTCCCAGCTCTGCCCAGGCAATTGAAGTTCCCATCAAATGCACTTCCCCTGCAATTAAACACCTGAGCCACTCCAGACCTGTAAATCCTGTGACAAAACACCCACCACGAAGTTGTTCTTTGTGTATCATCTGTAATTTGCAAATCTCTGGGGGTGCAGGGCCACAGGTCCCACGCCTGGGGTTGTCCCCTTTTTGCTGTCACACCTTCCCTGTGACACCTCTACCTGGTTTTAATTAACACTCTTGGTTATTGTATCTGTAGGAATTCCCAGAGACAAGGAACACTGATTTAACCAGGAGGGATAATGCCACACCTGCCCTGGGTGTTTTGTCCAAAATTCAGAGGGTCAATTTGCTTAATTGATGAAGCACAAACAGTTTTGTTAAAAACTGCCCATTCTAGGTTATCTCCTTGAAGGAAGTAACTCAGTGAATTTAAAGATTTTTCAAAGTGATTTAATGAAAAATTAATTTCTTGGAAAAAAAAAAAAAAGAAAAAAAAAGATGGCAGGTCATCAATATAAGATACTTCCCATCTGTTTGTGGTGCATGACTCAGGGCTGTGTGCCTGCACCTGGATAAAAGATGAATAACCTGCAGCTCGTGCCAGAAGAGCTTTTTAGCAAGTTGGGATCAGGCAGGCGCCTGATCAAGGTCGTTTAGGATTCCCATATAACATAAGCTTGTTAGAAATGACATTTCAGGGTGTAACTGCCTCCCTGGGAGCGTGAATATGAAGGCGTAAGACTGAGGAAAACCCCCAGTGGCCTGAAACACCGACTTGTGGAATGCACTGGAAATTAAAAATTTTAATGTTTTATTGATGCTGAAATCTGGATTTAATGTTCTGGGGGTGTCTCACCCCTGGCAGTGTCCAAGGCCAGGCTGGACAGGGCTTGGAGCAGCCTGGGACAGTGGGAGGTGTCCCTGCCGTGGCAGGGGTGGCGCTGGGTGGGCTTTAAGGTCCCTTCCCACCCAAACCAGTCTGGGATAACAACAAGAAGGGAAATTGTGGGGGGAAATTAGAGAGATCAGGGATGGACAAACAGGGATGGGCAAGAGAGGCTGAGGGTTCCAGGGCTTCAGCTTCCTCTTCTGTGGTGAAACTCTCCAATATCTGTTTTTCCCAATCCATGGGGGCTCTCCTTTAGAAGGGAGCTCCATCTCTCCAGTCTCCTATTTTTAAATACGCAGAAGTTGTTTTAATGAGAAACTGATTTCATGGGTAAAAATCAAGCAATTCCACAGAAGAGCTGAAGAAAGTTGTTTCCTGCATATCCATCACATTTCTTAAAGTAGCATCCCCAAATCTGGGGATGTTCTGTAGAATCCCGAGGCTGTGGATGCCACACTCCGGGTGCTCAGCCCATTTTTTGGGCTCTCACATTTACAGTGAACAACCCCAGCCCAAAGCTGCCTCACAAACCTTTGCCAGACTCATCCCCGGTGTGGAGTGAGCGTGTGGCAGCTCCTGGGCCGTGTCCCTCCAGCAGTGGGAGGATGTTGTTCTCCTGGCATACTGTGAGTGGGAGAGTGGGAACAACCAGCCAAAAGCTGCAATGGCATTTCAAGTTAAAGAAGCTTTCAGGAGCTGTCTCTGATTAAACAGATGTGGGCTAAATAATTTAAATTTGCTGCGTCCCTTACCATAGAAAATCGGGAAGTGCCATGAATTTTCTGGAAGTTGCTGTGAGGTGACTTTGGCTTGGTGGATCATGGAATATCTGGAATTGGAAGGGACCCACGAGGATCGAGTGCAGTAAGGAGAAGTGGTTGTGGCTGTGCTCTTGGGTTGGACTGACATACAGTGATTGATGTGTGCTGGCAGTCACCAGGAAAAAGTTCTGCTTTATACATTTGAAGAGTTTTAAATTTAGGTTTTTTCAGTTTGCCACTCCCACTCCTCTCTCTGGGGATAAAAAGGAAAAGCACGTGGAGGGCAGGGACCTGTTGCATGTGGGGGGATTGAACTGGAAGAGGTTTTGCTCATCTTTGATAATTTCTGGATGCCAGAGTGTTAGGCTGACCCTTCTTGTAAGGGAAAAGGGTTCTGGTGGCCACAGATTCTTTGATTTTCCTGTTTGGCACCTCCAAATACGCAGCTCCCACAGCTCTTCAGGCAGATGGGATTTCACCAATTTCTTGGTCCCCGGACTGGGAGGCTGCCTGTGGGCTGTGATTTCTGCATCCTTTGAGGGAATGGCCACTGCAGACTTTCCACATCCCAACCCAGGAAATCAGTAAATAAAATCATCTGTTAAATTAAGTCTTCAGTAAGGGAAGCTTTTAAAGATATGCTCTCAAGTGTTTCTCCATGGAAAATGAGAAAGGGGGAGTGCATTCCTCTTGGCTTTATTCCCACTCAGCTCTGTCCCAGCAAAAATAAAAGCAGCTTTCAGCATTGCATCCTCATTTACAGGGCAATAAAATCCCACGGAAAAGCAGCAACGCTTCATAAAAGTACAAACAAAGCAAATAGAAGCCTCTCCTGGGATGTGTCCAGCCCTCAGATCATTTGGAAGGTGGTCAGGAGCCGTGTGGGATGGTTACCTTCCAGCTGGTAAAACAAAAATCAATGGACATGAAATGAGTTAATACAGGTGGACGTTTTTCCCTCCAGGCACTGCCAAAGGATTTCAGGGCAGAATTTTCCAAAGAAACTTTCCATCTAAGGCTGATGATGTTTTTTCTTCTTATATTAATGTAGCTTTTGGTTCTGTCTGCACATCCCTGATGTGCTGTGGCCATGTGGGCCCTGCCCAGCCCGGGCTGGTGGCAGGGGGTGGCTCCTGATGGATCAGGTGGGTTCAGGTGAGGTTTGGCTGTTCCTGATGGATCAGGTGGGTTCAGGGGAGGTTTGGCTGTTCCTGATGGATCAGGTGAGGTTTGGCTGTTCCTGATGGATCAGGTGGGTTCAGGTGAGGTTTGGCTGTTCCTGATGGATCAGGGGAGGTTTGGCTGTTCCTGATGGATCAGGTGGGTTCAGGGGAGGTTTGGGTGTTCCTGATGGATCAGGGGAGGTTTGGCTGTTCCTGATGGATCAGGTGGGTTCAGGGGAGGTTTGGGTGTTCCTGATGGATCAGGGGAGGTTTGGCTGTCCCTCCAAGCCCTGTGGGACCATGCCAAGGCCACAGGTGGCACCTGGACACTGCAGGTACTGCTGGCACAGGTGCCCACACGAGCTGACTCCAGGAATGCTCTTCCTTAGCCGGATAAACCCTGGCTGCATCCATCCCCATAATTCATTTTGTGTTCCCAGCAAGATCAGAGCCTGGTGCGGGGTTTTGTGTCAGAGCTGCTCTTCCAGCACACGCTGGCATTCATCTGGGGAGCCCTTGCAAATGATTGAACATTTTAATCTCTTTGCTGCATTTCCTCACGTGGATTGCAGTAATGTGCATCCGGTAGCAGCAAGTGGACTATGACCCAGAAGGGATTTAGGGCTGTGGAACAACACGTCCCTGCTGTAATTTCTTTCTCATCTTCATCTTCTCCCGCTGTATCCTCATGTAACTCCATGCTGGGCAATTCCAAAGCATCATTTCCAGCAGCTCTGCTCCTGGAGGCTCCAGCCCCAGCCCAGCTTCAGCAGGAGCTTCACAAGAGGCACTGCTGTGACTGCCGGAGTAAATCCTTCTCCGTGCCTTGGCAGCCTCTCTCGGTGTGAAGAGTGGGTGGTGCTGGGAGCGTTTGGCTGCAGAGGGAAGCAGGGAATGGTGCCTGGGAGCAGGAGGGCCAGCGCAGTGCTCCCCTCCCAGCCGTGCTCCCAGCTGGGCAGATTTGTGGTGCAGCTGTGTGCAGCTGCTCGGGGGAAATCCCTGCTGGGAAGGGGAGGCTGGTGGAGCACTGGAATTGGAGTTCTTGTTGCAGTGTCCACAGAGCAGAGTGGCCAAAGGGACACAGGACAAACCTGTGTTCCCCCAGCCTGCTCGCCACGGTCCCAGAGCCACCAGAACCCCAAACCCCAAGGAGAGCTGCCTCAGGCACAAGGCTGGGTCTCTGCCTGGTGATCCTGAGCTGTTCCTGAGCTGTCCCCAGGCCCAGCCCTCGGCCCTGCTGAGGTGGCACTGCCCAGTGCTTGTCCTGGCACCGCAGGGCTGGGTTTGCTGGCTGGGGTTGGCCCACGTTGGCCCATGTGTGCAAGGCAGTCATTTCCCATGCCTTTGACCTGCTCAATTTTCACTCTACATCAAATTTCTCAACAGTTTTCTTCCCCAGTGGTACCAATTTCACCTCTGGATCATTTTGTCTTGCAGACACCGCTCCTGAGCCAGCTTTGTGCAGGTGTGTGTGTGCTTAGAAAATTAATTTAATGTTGCATTATTGAACAAGGCAGTCGGGTTATTTCTCCCTCCAGCCAGGGTCAGAACCCACCTGAGCCTCAGGACTGGAGCCTGCCTGGATCTAATCCTGGAGTTTCTGATTTCTTGTTCTCCTTCAGTGCCTGTCTCCCCACAGCCTGTGCTCAAGCTGCCTGTTCACAGAGGCTGCTGCTTCTCAAGGGGTTGCTTTGGGTTGAGTTTGTTTAGGGTTTTTTTTTGAGTCAGTCAGCAAAAACAGCTGGTTCTGCACTTAACTCATGGATAGAAGTATTTACTTCCTGAAACTTCATAAACCTCAATGTTACCCCGTTGCTGAGCCCCAGCATCACTGTGAGCACTCCAGGCTGTGAGTGCCTGTCCTTGGAGACCTGGCTGTGCCCTGCCCGCTTCTCCTGTGGCAATGGGCTTGGATTTGTCCTTTTTTAAACTTCATTTGCCGGGCCCATGAGGATAACTTGTGGCTCTCTTCCTACAAAATGACACTTTGCCAAAAAGAGAGACAAGAACTTGTTTTAAAATGCAAACCAGGAAACTTTCTCCAGTCCAACACAATGATTAACTATCCCAGCTTACATGGAATAATTGCAGCCTTTCCTCCACGCTCCCCTCTTGGCATTGTTCTCCTGAATATCACCTGATACATCTTTACTATCACGACACTTTCTTAATGCACAATTAAAATTATAACACCTTTTACAGCATTCTGTATAATTAAAAAGCCAGACCTCCTCTGAAATAACAGTATTCTGGCAAGTGGCAGAGGCACAGATGAATTATTTTGAAGGCAGATGATGCTGGCAGGTTGGGCTGTACATCAGGCTGGAGAAGTAGGACACATTCCTTATTTGTTGTCAGTTTTCCTTTGTGCTTAATGCAGATTTGTCTGATTCCAGCACTGGAGAGGGAAACCTGGATTTAGGAAATTGTGTTTCAATAAAATGACACCACCTCATGATCTGTTAGGGCTGTCACCTTTCTCCTCGAGTTACTCCCCTGCCTTTGCTAGGATTTCAGGCAGAGAAATGGATTAATTGTTGGTAAGGGGGACAAATGCAGCCCAGGGAGGGAGGTGGCTCCTGCTGGGATGCTGGGCTGGGATAAATGAAACCAGGCAGGTCCCAAAGCCCAGCATAATTCCTGACCTGTCTGAGTTGAAAGATGTTGTTGTGGCCCTATAAATGTGATGCCATACAGGTGTTGCAGGTTCCACTTAAAGATAAAATGAGGTTTCTGCTCCCTGCTGTTGTTGAGGGGGAAAGAAATGGTGGCTCAGAATCCCAAAGACAGATAAAGAGAATATAACTAATTGAAAAAAACTAAAAATGGCTGTGATTAAGGCAATCTTAGAATTTGTGAGGGCTGGGAGGAAAGCAGCTTTGTGCCTGGTTTCAGGGCTGATGCTGGGCAATGCCTTGGGTGCTCTTTTCAGCTTTCCTCTGTAGGTCAAAGTCTTAGTGAAATTAATTTTAGGTCCAACTTTAAGTCCAGAAAGTCTTTACAACGAATAAGGCAGCATTTATAGGTGGTTCCATACTACCTGGGATTTTCCTGTTCCTACCCTACTTTTACAGCCCTTACAAATCTTTCTTTATCCTTAAAACTGCGAGGAGTTTTTGCCATAATGTAAAACACCGGTGAGAATAGTGGTGAGCTCCTGCTGACCTGTCTGACACTCCTTACAAAATACAGGCTCACACAGCCTGAGAACCCGGGTTCAGGGGAACCCCTGGGACTCCCCCAGGGCTGTGGTGGGGAGCAGCCCCTGGGCAGAGCTGCTGGGTCCCAGGAGCAGCCGAGGCCTGAGCGGTTCTTGCTGCAGCTTTAGGGGCAGACAGAGCTCAGGCAGAGAGCTCGGAGCTGGTGACCCTCAGGGCAGGGGGAAAGCTGCTCCAGGCACTTCTGGGTTGTAGGGAGCATTTGAAGTGTTGGGAGGATGGATTTAATGGTTTTGTTCCTCCCTGGAGCGCTGCTGTTTGGGTTTGGAGAGGTGGCATGTGCCAGGCTGGAGGTGGGTCTGGCTGGATTCAGAGACTGTCCCTGGAATCCATTCAGGATGATCAGGTGTCCTTGTATCCATCTTTATATCCATCTTTATGTCCATCTTTATAACCATCTGATCTGGGAGTCAAAAGAAATGAAAATAGAATTTAGGCACTGTTCATTTGCCGGATTTTAAAATTTTTTTTCTTTGCATATAAGGAATCAAATCCCGTCTTACTGTTCTGGCATAATGGATTAAAATAAACCACAGTTTATTTGTGCTCAGAAACCCGCTCTGGTATCTTCTGCCTGATACAGATACTTAGATTTTCTCTTAGGGTGGAGTTGATGAAGTATGTTTTGCTGCAGTATCAGCTGCCTGATAATTTAACTTCCCTTATTCCATTATGGTGCTAAGCAACATTTTAACGGATTGTGAGTTTCCTTTTTGGTATGGGTGCCTGGAGAGCATGTAGAGCCTTTATAATAAGCTTTAAATCTAAATAAAAAGTTAAGTATATAGCACTCTCAGTCTTCGGAGCACTAGAATAGATTTATTTAATCATCCTTTATGAGCCAGGCCAGCAGTTAGGGCCTCGCTGGCACCGAGGGGGGAGATTTATCAGCAGAGTGAGCGACTTGCTGTGGTCAGGAGAAATGTCCCTGCCAGGAGGGCAGTGGGAGAATCCCCCACTAAATGTCCCCAGTCTGACACCGGTGCTCAGCCCTGGTGCAGGTGCTGCTCCTCCTCTGCCTGCCTGGCACCAGGCTCGGGGTGGAGGTAGCACCACGCCAGGCAAAGACCTGCACCAGCTTCCCTCCTCACGGGCTCTGACTCGTGGTCTGAGAGTTCTGTCAGGCTGGATTAACTGCTGATTTATCAGCTGCTCCGCTGGCTCCCAAAAAGGTCTGGAAATGCAGCTCCCATCCTGCACATTTCCTATCTGGTTCCCTCCGAGTCCCTGGTTCACTCCGAGCAGCCCTGAATACCAACGACAGCGGCACCTGGGCTGGGCTATTTAATCACCTCATAAAAGAATGGAAACAGATACTTAATGAATCAAAGTGCACTCAGATTAAATGATCAGAAATTCCTAGTTAATCACCAGAAAGGAAACTAATTAAATTACCATTCAGCTTTTATGGGGGCCTTGGGATGGTAAGCTGAAATAAGTCCCTTCAATCACTTTTTTCATTAGATGGGACAGGCATATTCAAGGTTAGTGAAGATAAATGTGATGTTCTTTGCTTGCTCTTGAAATTATAGTATTTAAATAGCATTTTATGCTTCATCACCTAATGCTAAACCCAAAGTAGACTGCAAGGAGAGGCCGTGGCAGAGGCAGCTTAGCAGGGAGGCACAGGCAAGGAAGGCGAAAATTGGGAATACGCAAATCAAGATTTAAAAGGTTTTCATTTAATTATTATTTAAATTTCTAAATGCATTTTGCCTCTGGGAATAAGGTAGATAAGTGATACTGCCAAGTGATGAGATGCTAATTCCAGCACTGACTCTGGCCCTTGGGAAGCACAGAGTGGTTCGGGGTGGTGTGTGATGTCTGCTGGACTCCCGTGGCCACCCAACCCTTTCTATAGCCAAAGGGGGAAGAATTGTGGAAATTAGAGGATATTAGCAGCAAAAGAGCAAATTCCTATATTTTCTGGGCAGTTCTGTGTCCTTAGGAGCACCAGGAGCCTGGTGACAGAGCCTGGGTGGGTGGGCCAGGTCCCTGCTCCCACCGAGGCCGCAGCACTCGAGTTGTCACCCAACAGGTGCCACCTGCCCTCGGCTTTGTTCTGCCTCTGTGTCCCTGCCAGCTCCTCCAGCGCCGGGGAAATCTTCTCTCGGGGGTTCTGCACTCACTGGGTGAGCTGGCAGGGGCAGCAGCTC
>VZRO01002602.1:412644-511860 GCA_013397915.1 Daphoenositta chrysoptera
GTTCCCCTGTGCCCCCTGTGCCCCCTGTGCCCCCTGTGCCCCTGTGCCCCCTGTGCCCCTCCTGTCCCCAGGGCTTGGCCGGCCCGGGATTGTCCCTTGCTCATCCCTGTGACATTCCCGAGGGGCAGCCCTGGATGGAAGGGAAATCTCCCGGTGCTTCAAAGCCAGAGGTAAAAGCAGCCCTGAAACACCCAACAGCCCCTGGAGAGAGGGCGAAATCTTAGTTTAAGCATCAGTCTATGTATTTTGGCATTCCTTTTTCTTTTTTTGTTTTTATTTCTTAAAGCAAACCTTTACAGGCTCACAAAAGTAACAAAAGATCCAGTGATATCCCTTCAGTTCCCTGAAAAGGAGGATTTTCAGCAGAAAGTGGAATCAGTGAAATCCTGTCACTTCCTTTCTTAGCTTTTTAACAACCATACCCGAGGTTTCTGACACCCAGAACTTGCTTGAAAAGTTAAGAAAAGAAAACACAGCTGCAGGGTTTCAAAGCAGGGCACAACCAAGTCAAAATAATCTGACTATAAAATCTGGGGGCTTTTCATTCACACTGAGGCTTTCCCACTAATGGATATCCTGAGAAACATAAGGTCATTTGGATTCCTGGTTAAATTGGTGGAGTTTTACTTAAAATCATAATAAATGTCCTGTGGTGGTGAATGATCGACTCTGACAATATTTGCCAGCTGAAGCCCACAGAGCCTTGAAGTGTTGCTGATTTTGTTTTCTATTAATATGGGTAATTATGTTTACTTTGCCACTTGGGATCGTATCATCATTGAAATAATTAGTACATTTCCAGATACTTTGATAGATCTAAAGATTTCCTCTAAAAGCCTCCAAATACAAACACAGAGAAGAAGAAAGGAACATAATTATATTATTTTTCAATTTAAATATTTTTAGATCAGTATCAACATTGGGAGGGGGGTGGCACTTGGGTTTGGAGTGGAGCTGAATATTCCTCTCTGAGTTGCAGAGGAAAAGACTGACTCATGTTCTTCAAGTAGGGATAAAGGACCTGGAGGGAATCTCTGGAGCAGGACTGGCAGCTGGAGCCTTCCTCACTTCCAGCTCGGCCCTTCCCACAAGTTCTGGTACCAGGGAGTGGCTCCAGATGTTCCTCCAGGTGCTGGGGCTGCTTTCCTGCTCACCCTGTTCCTGGGGAGGACGTCCAGGAGCTGCATCTCGGCTCACCGCTTCCTTTGGAGGGAATTTCTCTTTTTGTCTGCTTGGGGGGGAGTTTGGAGATTTTTTTCCATATCTTTCTTTGCTTTGTAACCAGAGCCAAGTATTCCCAAAGAATTTGGGTGAGCCCATCATTGTGGTCACGGAGAATTGAAGATATTTTTGGGGCATGAGGGATTATCCATTATAACCCATTCAACAAACTTTCCTCACACTTGTTACAATGGGGACAAACTTTTTGGATGCAAATATAATCGTGGATTTTCAAAGATCTGGTTATAAACCAGGGTTTGTGTGGCCACAGCCTCTGGCTTTAACGACAGGGTTTGTGTGTCCGAAGTTTCCATCCATCTTCAGTGGTAACGAGCAGGGAGCAATTAGCAATTTGCTGGCTCAGCAGTTTCTGGGAGAAGGGCTTGCTGACCCCCGGGGGGATGCTGCAGCCTTTCTTCAGCACGTTCTGCTTTGAAACTTCCCAAGGACAGGTTCTGCTTTGAAACTTCCCAAGGAGAGCGCGGCCCTCGGGATTTAGGGACAGACCCATATGCTGCTCCAGCTGCTCCAGCTGCTCCAGCTGTTCACCCCCGGGGAGGTTTGTGTCCAACAGCTGCTCCCTCTGCGTGGCTGAAGCTGCAGGGGGATGGTCAGACCCTCACCTGGGGTAGGACGTGGTGGGGGCTTCCTTAACCCCTTCCTGAGCTGCGGGGTCCCAGGGGCACTGCTGATCCCAGCTCCCCCGCTGGCTTCCATCTCCATGGAATTAGAGAATCACCAAGGTTAAAACCTCCTTGAAACCTGGGAAACGAGGAGACAGATCCCAGCTGAGGGTGGCTGTGCCAGGACATGGTTGTTCTGAGGACACAGAATCTCATTAGTTACTCCTGAAGTAAAATCGAAGCAAACTTTTACCTCATGATCCAATTCCTTACCTGGCTGGTGTTTTCCCTGGATTACTGAAGCCTGGCTTTGTTTCATTTCAGTTGGAAATGGTACCATAGACATCAGAGCACCCCTGATCAGCTGAGTGGCTTTTCCCTGGTTTGGTGTGTTCATTTCAGAGCAGTGGTCGTTCATTCTGGCAGAGGCCTGAAAATGATTTCTGTGTTCCTGACATTGGGGAGGTGCCAAAAAATAATCAAAGTCCAGAAATACCCTGGTAAAATCCTGGAGAAAAACGTGTCGATCAGGGTTAAAAAAATAACTTGGATCATCATCTGATGGAGTTTCCATAGTGGAAAAGAACAATTAATACACAGGAACAACCCAAAGCAGGGAGAGTAACAGATCCACATCCCAGCAGGCCCTAGAACAGACTGCTTAAAATGAACCTTCTAATCTGCATTGCAGCTCTCATGTTTAATATTCACCGGGGCCAAGGGGCACCGCAGCCTCTCCTGCTAATCCCAAATAATCTCTTTCATGTTCAGTGGGATCTTGCTCCCAGTTACTGACTTCAGAGCCGAGGCCACGAGGAATTAATTGCAGGATGGCTCTGAGTCTGATGGGTTTTGTAGCTGCCTTCCCCACAGCTCCAGGCTATGGCTTGTGTTTTAGGCTTTTGATCATGTAGTGATTATATTGTCATGATTTGGGGAATCTTCCAGGATCCTGCTGCAAGGCCTGATTAGTCTAAATTCAGATATGTGGAATGAAAAGTGTGCAGGTACCAGAAGTTTCCAAGGAAATGAAGCTGGAGAGTGCTGGTGCTGTCAGGGCTGCTCTGAAGAGCAGCTCTGAAGAGAAATGGGGCACTGGTTTTGTTTCAGGGCACCAAGTCAGGTCTGGGGAAAAAAATAATACTGCAAAAAGAGGCATCAGAAGGTGGTCTGTAGGTGCATTTTACAGAGCTGTGGTCCCATGTTCTGTTAATTATTATTAATTATGCAGGTGTAGATGACAACATTAGTATATTTTATGCAAATATATTGTGCTGGTCTCTGTCCTCCTGCTCTGCAAGGGAGGTTTTAGGGAAAGAAAAAACAAAGAGACTGGAAGAAAAAATTAAAAAAAACAAACCCAAACATTCCCTAAATAAATTGGAATAGCATGACATTTTGAAGAAATCAAAATGTTTCTCTTTAAAACCTGGAGACTGGAAATAATCCACAAGCACACATTTTGAACAGAAAATCCTTGGGATTTTCCCCCACCTGCTCTCAGGGGAGCTGGGGAGAGGGGGATGCTCTGGGCACTTAAGGGTTGCAGGATGCTGTTTGGAGAGGCAGCTTTTTCCCTTGGGTTGCTGCTTCCAGCCAGGAACAATAAGGAAAACAGATGATCTTAAGCAGTTATGTGCTAGAAGTGCCTCATTTTATTTTATTTCCCTTCAGAAAAAATATTTTCAGGGGAGTAAGTCTGTTTAGGAGTCAAATCCTCCTGGACAGAAGCCAGCTGGAATCTTTCCACGTGGTTAACTCGGAGGAGTGGAGGCTCCCTTAGGTCCTGCTGCTGTCACTGCCACAGTGGGGAAGGATTAGCACGCTGGAATTCCAGCTGAACTGCCAGGATCCTCTTCCAGCAGATCGCTGCTGTGTGAAGGAAACTGGAAATTGTTCTGCAGAGATTGATTTTGCAACTGGAGCCTGATTGAGGTGAAGAGGGAGATGCCCAGAGGGAGTTTTGAGGGGTGGGTGGGAGCTGCAGACACCCCCAGGCTGCAGTGGCTCTGTGACCCCTTCACGGGGGCTTTACAGGAATCCTGGCTGGAGGGAGCTGGGGAATTGGTCATTAACAGATGGCTTAAATCAGTCACTGGAGAGGTCTGTGTGTGACAGGGGCCGTGAGCCAGGGCAGAGCAGCGTTAGACCAGGCTCATGATAATTCTGATTTCCCTTCCAAGGGCTCTCCTAGAAGAAAGCTTTATATTCAACAAATGGGGCACTTGACTCCAGTTCCTAAAACACACCCAGTTTTTGCTTTATTAACCAGGGTGTAGTTTAAAGCAAAGTTTCCCCTTTTCTAAGATACAAGGCAGGTTGGAAAAAGCGTTTTCTTTGCACCTAAAATTTAAAATTGTCTCCAGGCCAGGTGAAGTTAAAGGACCTGGAGGTTTTGGTGGGTGAATAAATCACAGAGCTGATGTTTGGGCAATTGCAGAAAGCATAATGAGTTAACAGGTGATGAGTTTCATAAACGTCACCTTGTTTTAGCAGCAGAGGTGAAGGTGGTTGGGTTTTGCAGGGGCTGACTGCACTGTCTGGGCTGTGCAGTATCACCAGCTGAGCACTGGGTTTGGCAATTTTAATCCAACTGCTGCACACGAACCAGCTTTTCCACACTGCCTTCCCTCTGCTGCAGCAGCCAGGCCAAAAACCCAGCCCTGGCCTCACCCTGCCTCCTCTGAAGAGGAGAGACCACGGTGCACAAAAAACATCTCTTCCTCACCCTGAGTGGAGCCCTGCCTCAGCTCTGCGAGGAGAGACACGCTTGAAATATCCCAAGTCATTACATTAATTAGCTGATGCCTAAAAAGTGCTCTGAAGAGGAAAACCATTAAATAAATAGGCAGCAGTGTTAATATTATTTTTAATAAATATAAGAGCACAGTCCATAATGAAGGCTCGTGTGATGAGTACATTTCACTGTGTAATATCCCATGGCCATTAACTACAGAAGAATTAAGAGTCTCATTATTTCGAGCTCTGTCTTCAGGCACTGTATAGAGTTCAGGCTTTTATTTTCCTCAAAAATAGGTTAAAAATTCAAACATTTTTCTATTTTTCCCTGCAGGAAGATGAAGGAGGGCAGCATGACAATGGTCTGAACCTCACACCCACTGCTCAGATACATAATGGGGCTGGGAAGCTTTTCTAAAGAACCACTCTGGCCCTGTATGGAAATTGTGTCCAGCTCCCTTGGAATGAGATACAAAGGTGGATAAAGAAATCTGGATCACACAGATAAGCTCCTGAAGTGAAGACCAGGCACAGTGGAGTGAAAAGCAGGAATGTTATGTAAGTGCATTATTTTAATTGAAAAGCAAAACGTCCTCACCTTTTTTGGGAACTGCTTCCGTCATGGATTGAGGGGGAATGGAAAAACTGAGGGCTTGCCATTGTCTCCCTGTGGAGATTATTTTGCCTCCTTGGTGTCAACAGGATTTTTTGAGTTATTTAGCTTAGACTTTGGGTTTCACCCCTCATCTTTGGGATTGGAGGGGGATCTGTTCCTTCACTGCCCATCCCTGACTCGGTGCAGCACGTGTTGGGAGAGCTCAGGCTCTGGAGAGAGCTCAGGCTCTGGAGAGAGCTCCTTCAACCGAAGATCTTCCAGAAAGCTCTTTTGCTGGGAGGGTGAAGGAGACTCCCTGGGGAGACTCCCGTGGGGTTGGGGTCCTCCATCCTCCCTCTCCTGACAAGCAGCAGCCTCTCAGCTCCAGTATTGCCCATCCTTCTCTGAGACAGACACAGCAGCAGCTTCATGCTCCATTTGCCATCACTCCAATGACCTTTCCTGGCCTTTCCAGGGAGCCAAAGCTCAGCTGAAGGTCACCTTTCCAAAGCCAGGCCCCTCCGGAATTGCTGTGGCTGAACCTTTATCTGACCTGAAGGAGGGAATCAGTGGCTGCAACTGCTCCCCACAGCCCCAAAGACCACAGTTATTTCAAATAATACTGGATTATGCCCCATAAATTCAGTAAGGTGACCCAGGAGTGTTCATTAGAATTTATTTTAGCCACACTTATTGTCACTTAAGAGCCTAAACAAGGAGTGATGGTTCTCGGAGCAGTAACAGTAAATTCTGGTTACTGCAAACACAAATGCCTCATTACATCCAGTCAAGGTCTATTTCCCCTTTACAGCCATAACTGCAGGAAAGCATTGTTTTTAATTTATGGGGAAGGATGCACGGGAATCTTGGCTTCCCTATTTGCATAAACACGAGAGCCAATTAATCTCCTGTAAAGGATGCAGAGTGGTGGGTAAAACGTGCAGACTCCTTCCCGAGCCCCTTCCAGAGCGCCAGGGGCACCTCCCCGTGGGACAGCCCATCCCAGGGTGTTTCTCTGATAATCTCTTACAGAGACAACTAAAACAGCAGGAAAATAGACCATTCCTTATTTGAAGTGGAATTTTATTCCATGTGATCCTTTCAGTGAAAGCTCATGCGTGGATTTTCATTTGCTGAAGGAAGGGGGTGAAAGTCGTGTCAGAGAAAGAGGAACAGCCCAGGTAGCAAAATGTGCTGCGTTTTTATTGTGGGATTATTTGTCTCATCTCCCCCCTGTGTGATGTTCTGTGATTTACCAAAAAATCTTTCAGGCTGCCGCTGCAGCATCCATGAGGGAGCGCTGGCTGGGAAATGGAGCTCCAGTGGCAGGATTAGCCCTGCTGGATAAGCACCTTCTGGGTTTTTAATAGTTCATTGTGCTCCTGATAAATTACCCACCTGTATTCTGCTTAGCAGCCTCCTGAGCTGCAGATTTTTGTGTGTTATGGACAAAAGAGAGGGAGGCGCAGCCTGGATAGGCAGAGGGCAAATGCAGATAACCCAGGAGCAGCCCTTTTTTTGTTTTGTTCCTCTCAAAAAACCGAACTGTGCTCCACAGATAATTAATTTTAACAAGTGAGCAACCACGCGGGTCAGCAGAGAAAAGGAGCCAATTAAAGAATATTTCGATGCTGTAAATATTTGGAGATCAGTGACTGTTCTGGAAATCTTTGCAGATACAGCAACTTTGGCCAAAAATCTTCCTTCTCAAGCTGTTGCCTGAGCAGGAAGGAAATGCTGGTGGTTTTCAGAGCTCATAGCAGGACTCGTGTGTTCCTGAGCAGGGAGAAGATATTTGTCTGTCCATTGATTGAATTTCACCTTAAAGTCCTTGAGCAATAACAGGAACAAACTCAGGATGTTACAGCAAAAACTCATCTCTGCACATGCTGACTCTGTTTCCAGAAGGAACTAATTCTTGCAATAATTCCATTTTTTTCCTGCTGTCCCCTAAAGGTTTGTATTTTTCAGCTCAGACCTTTCGCTCGATCTCATCCATGTCTCAACCTATTTTATTGTTGCTGCAAGAGATAAATTTTGGATATTGCTCACATGAAATATCTGATGCTATTTTTTGATTCCTTGGGCATGGCACAGCTGTTCTTTGCCCTCTCTAGGACTTTCAAGATCAGGAATTCAATGTATCTTTCAAGGCCCAGCCATTTTCTAAGAGGAATTTTCCCATAAAAGCTTTTGGCACTAAAAAGTTTGGAGTTCTTGTCACCTCTTTGGAGAATCAGAGAAAAAATAAGACTTTTGGAGTTTTGTGGTTCAACTTTGAATGTGTAGTTTTGCAACTTGGTGTTGTGTTTTCCTGGAGCAATGGAATCAATGGAGAGCAGCCTTTGGAAATCAAAATGAAAGGAGAAATTAATATTTTTTTATTACAAGAATTGTCCAAATTGTTTGTATTTTAGAACCTGATTCTTTTTTAGAAGTTTACAGATTGCTGGTTTTGTTCTGCACAGTGAACTCGTCACTTAGGGGCCATTGATGTGACAAATTCTTGTTGTTTCTTTTGGTTACTGAAAAGTTTAAAAAGGCCCTGTTTCCAAAGGAATAGTGTTGTAGAAAGGCATTTCCAACATTCCCAAAAATCTTCATCCCTGCCCTGACCCCATTCCCGCTCAGTCAGGGGCAGCTTCTCTGTGCACACATGGCTGGGGGGCTTTTAAAATTTTTTCTTTTCATTTATGAAAAAAAACCAACAGTGAAACTGAGTTTAAAAATTCTTAAATTTCTTTAGTTGTAATCCATAAAAGAAAACAATCAATAGCAGAAAAAAAGTGGAGAAAATACATGGAAATGCTTGAATTTCCTTGTTCTACTTGCCAGTTCCAGGAGCGTTGTGTGCAGTCATGCAAGGTACAAAATTAACCTGCAAATGTCACTTTGGCCTGAAAATAGTGCCCTGGAAATGAGATCTTCCCTGACAGGAACACGTTCAGTGCATCAGCATTTAAGTTTTTGAGGGAAGATTCACAAAATACTCTTAAAACACACAAAAAAATTCCAACTTCTGGTGTTTCTTGAATCTCTATCTTTACATGCTGAATTGAGTGAATGCAAATGATTATTTTGCTTTTCTTAATCACTGCAAATAATTCCAATTAATGCAGATGATGATCACTGCCCTGCTCTGGCGGGGCTGGATGCATCACACAGCAGAGCTTTCAGCCTCCTATTGATTGATTCTTTGCAGTGGACCTTAAAAATCCATTAAGGAAGAAGTTGGATGATGTGAATTAATTCTAAATCCTTTGTTGGGAGGAGCAGCTGAAAAAAAGCCTTTTCAAACCCATTAATCATAACTCCAAATAGACTGCTAACTTTAAAATAAACTTTACAGTAAATTGGAGGACAAATCCAAGGAAGGTGTTTCAACTCCCTGTCCCGACGGGTACTGAGGGTTTTCTCAAGTGTTTTACTGGATCTCTTTTCTATATTTTTC
This sequence comes from Daphoenositta chrysoptera, assembly GCA_013397915.1. Lineage (NCBI taxonomy): Eukaryota > Metazoa > Chordata > Aves > Passeriformes > Daphoenositta > Daphoenositta chrysoptera. The sequence continues at coordinate 421,274 of VZRO01002602.1, forward strand.
AGTTTGCATTGTTCTGATAAGAATATGTTGATGAGCAGCCATCTGTGCCAATAATGAAGCAGCTGATTGCTGTTTAATAGATAAGATATGACACCACTTTGGAGGCAGCCAAAGAATAAAATAAATAAAGCTTGTCTTCTCCTCCCAGGTAACACCATTAATCAGGCAGAACTTTGTTTAGAATAGAAAAAAAACCCTCTTTTTGAAGTCCTCAGTCATTATTAATTATTAAAACTAATTTTTATTGAACAGGCTCCATATCCCTTGCTCCCAACAACATCTCAATCTTTGCAAGTCAATGATTGGACTTGATGATCTTCAAGGCCTTTTCCAATCTAAACTTTTTATGAGCTGTGGATCACTGTGGAATATTTTCCCTAAAATTCTAAATTCTTTACCCGTGAGGAGAACCAGATATTTTCTAAAACTTGAAGGTGAACTTGAAAAAAAACCCCCAGCAAATATTTTCCTTGTTCCCCCCAGGTCCCATAGGCAGCAGTAAATTGCCACCATAATTGCAAGGAGCCTGGTGAGCTGTGTAATAAAGATTAATCCTTCCCCAGGCCGGGAACTCCCCGTGCCTGAGACAACTGCAACTCCACACTTCATTTCCAGGTGGCTACTAAATTCATTAGTGCTTGGTGGCAGCTGGAGAATAAATTTCCATGTTGATTATATACATTGCAGGATGTGAGGGTGTGTGGAGCCCTCGTGCAGCAGAAATTCAGTGTTCAGCTCGTCCCGGGACACCTCAGTCACCACAAAATCTGTCTGTGCTCACGGGCAGGTGTCACACGGCAGAAATTCTTGTCCTGCCCAGCCTGAGTGAGGGGTTTGTTGTAAGGCCCAGGTCAGGCTGTAAAAGGTGGGCTGGGGCTTGCCCAAGAGCTGCTATCGACTGCAGGAGTTGTGAGACCAGCACAGACTGTGAATGCAGATCTGTGACCAACAGAGCCCCTAAAATTTTATGTACTATAGTAGGAGCCTGCAGTTTTAATCCCCTAACAGTGTTCCACGCTGATCATTAATTAGAATTATTTATAGATATATATACATTTGGAATGTCATTCTGTGAACTGCCTCAAAATCTAAATTTTCTATTTTTAAAAAAAATTTCTTTTTAATTTTACATTCTTGCTTTGGAAAATATGGCACAAGCTTTGAAGGACACCATATAGCCCCAGTTATTACACAGCATCCACGGCACCTATACAGGAAAAAGGATAGGACTATTAAGGCAGACTATTATTCCTTTAGAGATTTGCTTTCCTTAATTTGCATAGAACTGTCTTTGATTAAAAATTGCCTGTCACAGAAGTAGCTCGGTGATTTTTTTTGGAGTAGTCATCATTTTTCCTAATGAGAAGATATGTTATTCAAAGGTATGTTTTTTATTCATTCTAAATGTTCTCTTTATTTTATTTATTGCTTGTAACGGAGTGTATTCAATTAGAACACTGCACGTCCTGCTGTGCTGTAACTGTTGGTAATTGAGCTGCTCTGCTGCATTTCTGTGGTGCAGGTCTGCTCGGGCAAGGAAGGTGTGTGGGTTCTTTTTGTGCAGTTTTGCTCTAGAGAAGCTGGATCTCAGTCTCAGAGTCCTTGCAGTCAAAGGACAGCGTTGCTGTGCAGTGGGCAGAGCTGGGGATTGATGTTTTCCCCAGTGTTTGGGTGAGCTTGAACCTCTTCCTATCAATTGTTGTCAATAGCATTCAGTTATAACAACAATTAAATGAATAAATTGGGGGATGCTCTGGGATGAGTCAACCAGAACAAACAGAACGCTGTGGAATTCAGGAGGTGTGACCCTGCTGGTTCACAGAACTCTGCTCTTCTCTGGGATTTCCAATCCTCTTAGTAAATAGATGAGAAATTAGGCAGTTACAGCAAAGGTCACCCTTTACTCACAGTTAATTTTTGGCACCCAAACTGTCTGCCTGGGTGGCACCTTTCTTTTTTGTGTGTTGTCTTTGAAGAAGTAGCCAATTTCTCTTCATTTGATATTTCTACCTTCTACTTCCCAGAGGTTCTCTGGGAGTGGGAGTTGTAGATCAGAGAATCCCAGACTGGTTTGGGTTGGAAGGGACCTTAAACCCCACCCAGTGCCACCCCTGCCATGGCAGGGACACCTCCCACTGTCCCAGGCTGCTCCAGCCCCGATGTCCAGCCTGGCCTTGGGCACTGCCAGGGATCCAGGGGCAGCCACAGCTGCTCTGGGCACCCTGTGCCAGGGCCTCACCTCCCTCATCCTAAAAACCTTCCCTCGTGGCACCAGCGACATGGAGCCCAGCCCTGAGCCAGTGCCACTCCTCAGAGTGCCTCCTCAAGCTGTCCCTCCTTTCTTTTCCTGGTGATATTTGAGAGGTTTTTTGATGTTTGACCATCCAGAGGCCAAGTGGCAGCGACTGCTCCACTGCGGTCACATCGCTGAGTCTTTCTGCACATCCAGCCCCGTTCACCCCCAGCAGCTGGGGAACATCTCCATTCGATGGGAATGCCCAGGGAGCGTGGCTGGGGACATTCCCTTCCCACCGGGGGCTCTGTCCTTCCCTCCCTGTGAGGGAGCTGCTGCCCGGCTCCAGCGGAGGAGTTACACAAGAGCCGCACTGCAGCATCGCCCAGCCCAGCCCAGCCCAGCCCAGCCCAGCCCAGCCCAGCCCCTGCCAGCAGCACCTCGGCCTCAGCCCTCGCTCCCTCCCATCTCCCACAGCAGCAGCTCCTGGAAAAGGTGCTGCCCGACATCCCCATTGCAACAGGTTGTGAGCACCAACAGGGCTGTGTTTGGTGGTTTATTTTAACTTGGCTATAAATACTCGGATGAATTTTTAATGCAAGTGCAGAATTTAAAGCAACAGCCACTGGATTTGCTCTCCAAGTTCTCTGAGTTCTCTGATGGGTTTCTTAACACAGCCACCACCAACGATTTGTTGAGCTCTTTTTGCAGTGCACAGGATCTGTTTTTGTGGTTGGTAATGGCTATTGACTACTTCCTTCACTTTTTTGTTTATTAGCTCCCAGTCATAAAATTTGTACAGACAGTTGCTTATGGCTCGACCTTTACAAGCTCATCCCAGGGCTCTGCCCGGTGTCCTAGAAAACTGTCCCTGGTAAAGCTCTGGAGCTGTTATTTAAACGGAGCTTTTTATAGACTTGCAGCGTAATCTGCATTTCCCAATGCTGAGTGCATTTCAAACATGCTCTGTGTCAGGCAAATTTCAAACATGCTCTGTGTCAGGCAAATTGCCTTGGTTTGGAAGCTCGGGGAGCTGCTTCCTCAAGCCTCACAAAGCCCAGCAAACCTCTGTGGTCCGTATTCCCAACAGCTCTCAGCAGATGAGGCCCTTCCCCGGATTCCTGCTCAGAACTGGACGGACCCAGCTGCAGAGGCTGTTCACAGGCTTGAACAGATTTCTGCCATAAGCTCTGATGCCTCCTAACCCTGATGTTAACCCTGATGTGTTCACTGAAGGGATGGAAGTGGCAGGAGCAGCATCTGCCTGAGCCCTGGGCTGCCCCAGCTGGTGCCCACAGCTGGGCCGCTCACAGCTGGCCAGATGTGCACGGGGAGGAGAGGAGACACCACACAGGGTGAGCTTCACCCACCAGCTCAGTGCCAATGACAACACCCACAGGAAACACCTGTGGAGAGTCTCCCCTGACTCCTAAACCCACTGAGCACCTTGCTCAGGGAAATCAGAGCTCTGGCATTTCATAGTTTTTGCCTTTTCTTAAAGGCTAAAGTGAAAGTTTTAAAAGAAGGTTATCATGCTTTATGCTTAAACCCCACTTTTTTAGTGTAATTGTTCCCCAAAAATCTAAGATTTGTTATAAAAGAGAAAAAAAGAACAAGTTGAATTGAGCAAAGCCTGATTATTGATATTCTGAGATGTGTCAGTTTGAAGCCTTTTCAAACACATTTCTGGTCCTGCTCCAAGTGCAGTCATCCCAGTGTTTCTTAAATGTCCACAAATAAAAAACAGGAGGCACAGAGAGCAAAGTAAACCATTGCAGGTTTTAACCTCTCAGTTCTTCTGAGAAATATGGGAAATGCAAAGGAAAATGTTTAGAATTGTATTGGTAAAGTATGAATAATGACAAGATACAGAGAGATCCACAAGAAATAGCTTGCATGATTTTCTGTCAAGTTTTGAAGGTTATTGTGACAAATTGGAAGTGTTCTTTGGACACTTGCATTGATCAGTAGGAGATTTTGGAATGCAGATGGCACTATGAATATAGGATGTTATTTCATCTCGCCGCTCTGACAGCTGAAGGAAAATGGTGACGGCAGAAAAACCCCAGGATGAATATTTCCAGGGCCAAATTTCCACTTAGTGGAGTTTGGATCATTGCTTGGATGGTTTCATTTTCTCACATGCTGAGATGGAAGAGAGCTTCATCATTCCTCTTGTTTTCCATGAATCATTAAACAATTAAGAGGTGAGATTAGCGGTGGGAAATGATGGGAAACTGGGGACACCAGTGCAGGAATATCGCTGGGTTTTAGGCAGAGCGTGGAATGTTGGTGCTGCATTTTTACTGTCTTGGATCTCTCTCTCTGAGTTGGACACATAAAATCCTTGAATCAGCAGGGCTGGAAAGGAGCTCCATGACCATCAACTCCAGCCTTTGACCACCATGTCACCTAAGCCCTATCACCAAGTGCCAGCTCTGCTTGGTTGTTTGAACACTTCCAGGGATGGCGACTCCACCACTTCTCTGGGGAGCCCATCCCAATGTTTAACCACTCTTTCAGTGAGTACTTTTTCCTGATATCCAACCTGAACCTTTCCTGGCACAGCTTGAGGCCCTGTCCCTTGTCATCAGTTGCATGAACCCAAAAGCCCCACATTTCTCTCGTGGTTAGGGGCAAATGTGCCCCTGCCCACATGCATTGTTTCTAGAGCAAGAGTCCTCCACTCTTTGGTATCCTAAGTATTTCTGAACCTAAATTCTGGGGTTTTTCCCTGTGCTCCCACAGCCCCTCAGCCTTTGGTTTTTCATTTTGTTCCTTATGTAAAAGAGGAGCCAGCTGGTTCCCCTGCCCACGCTCTGCTGGAGGCTCAGTGCTGACCCTCTGAGCAGAGCTTTCTTCTCCCTGGGTACAAAGCTTTGCTGGGAATTAGTTAAACCTCTGAGTAAGAGGAGTAATGAGTGCTTCTCAGTAGCATTAAAAGGCAGAGAGTACCCAGGGCAGCCGGCATCAAGGAACATGCTTTGCTCTAAAGAGCTGGATTTGCCTTTTCCCGAGGTGTTCCGTCACTTCAGACGCCTCAGAATGGAAGGGATTTCGCTCAGAAGTGCTCATACTTTATCCATCTGTAATTGCCTCCTGCTCCAAAGCCGTGCTTCAGCTGCCAGCTGGTTTAACCCAGCCACTCCTCACACGTGGTCGTCTTCAAAACGCAGTGGAGCGTCGGCCTCCCGCCTCCATCCGCCTTGGAATCCTCTCCCTCCTCCATCCGCCTTGGAATCCTCTCCCGCCTCCATCCGCCTTGGAATCCTCTCCCTCCTCCATCCGCCTTGGAATCCTCTCCCGCCTCCATCCGCCTTCGAATCATCTCCCTCCTCCATCCGCCTTGGAATCCTCTCCCTCCTCCATCCGCCTTGGAATCCTCTCCCTCCTCCATCCGCCTTGGAATCCTCTCCCGCCTCCATCCGCCTTGGAATCCTCTCCCTCCTCCATCCGCCTTGGAATCCTCTCCCGCCTCCATCCGCCTTGGAATCCTCTCCCGCCTCCATCAGCCTTGGAATCCTTTCCCACCTCCATCTGCCTTGGAATCCTCTCCCGCCATCCAGGGGACGCCAGCTGGGATTATTGGGCTCCCTCTCTCTGGCTAACCCTGGACTCGTTCCCAAATCCCTCTGTGGTACTTCAGAGCTCCGAGGCAGTGCTGGCTGGAAGGGTGACAGCTCTTCACCTGCTCTTAGCAGGAGGTCATTGCAGTAATTTGCACAAAATCCCCCAAATGCCAGCGCGGAATTTATGTGGAATTTATGCCACTCTTTGTCAACTGGAAACTAAGGATGGCTTAACTTTTATGTTTAATCCATAATGAGACATTGATCTCATGACAGGAGTCGCTCCCCGGGTGCTGCCCCTGAAGTTTTTATACCTTGATAGACACCAATCAGGTACAAAATAACTCACGTGTGCTAAAAAAGCAGGATTGTCTCCAGGAAGGAACCTGGCCTCTCCCTGGAGATTAAGGACACGGGGATTTAACTGCAGTAAAATTGACTTGGATTCTTTTATTTTTTTATGTGGCTTCTGGAGAACTAAGCACAGATGATATTTAAATGATCTTAAAAATAGGATTATATCTCTAAAAAAAATTCAAAAGCAGAACAAAATGAGCTGCCTTCCCTCTGAAAGCTCTGTCGGCAAAGGTCCCCAGAGCTGTGCCAGCCCACGGTTGCTGAAGGCTCGCAGTGAACTCCAGCTATTTATAACTGGGAAATTGTAACTGGACCCTTGCTGGATAAAGCCTGAACTCGAGGATTGGGATATTTTGTGGTTTTTCTTTGGGCTTTGCACAGCGCTTCACAGCAGCTCTCCTTAGGGCAGGATGAGCTGGAGATGGTGTTATGGGGGCTCCCACCACATCTCTTCACTCTTCTGCTTCTGCAAGGGGGGTCTGATGTGACCTTGGAGTTGTCTGTGCACCACCAGTGATTCCAGAAGCCATTCCTGCTTCTCTGAGGCCGAATTTCATGTTTTCCTTGAGCACAGTTTGTGCCTGCATTCTCCACTGTGTTTAATAATCCAGAAAAGAATTGGGACTACGTGAGTGGTTCTTTATTTCTTTCCTTCTAACAAAAAGTCTGCAGCACTGCCTGGGAAGGTCAAGGCTGTTTGACATTGCCAGGATGCTGATATTCTTGGAACAACCATCTGCTCAGAACACAGTGAAAAATTGGTTTGTGACTGCCCAAAGTCACTTCAGCTCATGAATAAAATTAAACAGAAAAAAGAAGTACAGCAGTGTTTTAGCACCAACAACAGAGAAATTTGCATTTGGAAAAATCAGTGTTTCTGTCCGTGACTGTCCAGTTCTGTCCATGAGTGGACAAGTGATGGTTTGTTCGTGGTGGGATTCAGGTGTTCTTGGCCAAAAGGGGAACATGGACATTAAGCCCTTGGGACTGTCACTGTGTGACCAGCAGGAATTTGGCCACCAGCTGAGCTGGAATGGATTGCACAGGGGCCCTGGGAGGGAGGGCAGGACACGCCGTGCTGGGCACGCCGAGCCCCGGGGCTGGGAACAAGGCTGGACATCACCTGTGTGCTCCACCCCAGCCCGGCCAGGAGCTGCTTTGTTTGCTCGTTCCCCTTTCTCTCTGCTGCGTCTGTACATTTTATGAAATTGTGGAAACTTTGGCAGACTGAGAGTCTTTTTTCCATGTCTTTGTTCCTTTCTTTTTTCTCCCAGCAGCTTCAGTATTTCCTCATATCTGCCTTATGCTTTTTAATGATTTCTTACCAGCTGCCGCATTTTCATCTTTCACTCTGTTCTTCATCCCTTAAGGCAGGATCCAAAAATACGATCCAGTGACTTGTGCAGGTTTTGTGTTTTGCTGGTTGGCTCCAGAATGTGCCACATTTTGATCATTGCATTTTCCAAAGCAAATTGGACGCTGTAGCCTGGTGGGGGATTGGTCTCTGCTCCCAGGTAACAAGAGATAGGACAAGAGGGAACGGCCTCAAGTTGTACCAGGGGAGGTTTAGATGGGATATCAGGGAAAATTCCTTCCATGAAAGGGTGGTCAGGCATTGGAACAGGCTGCTCAGGGAGGTGGTGGAATCTCCATCCCTGGAGGTGTTCAAAGAACGTGTAGCTGTGGTTCTTTGGGGCATGATTAGTGGTGGGCTTGGCAGTGTTGGATCAGTGGTTGGACTCTGTGATCTTAGAGGGCTTTTCCAGCCTTGATGAATCCATGGTTCTACTCACACACCAGCTTTTCTCTGTTTTTTCTTTAATAATTTGAGATTTGTTGCTGTTTAAATTAGTGAAAACACTTTTCCCTTGAAGCTGATGTTGATTAATGTTTGTGTTTTCCAGGTGTTCTGCAACTTACCTGGTGCTGCTGTGCTCATCATTGGGATATTCAGCTCTGCTTTTTGGGGTTGAACTTCAGGACACAGTGAGTAAAAAATCCCAGCAAAAATATTGGAGGCTGTTATAATGCTGTGGTTTAGAAGAACCTGGAAGTGTCCAAGGCCAGGTTGGATGGGGCTTGGAGCAACCTGGGACAGTGGAAGGTGTCCCTGCCCATGGCACAGGATGGAATGTAAAAATCATAAGGTTTGGTGAGATATTGTACATGGCAGGCTGCTGAAAATTATTAACATTACAAAAAAGCTTTCTGGTGTGGGAAGTTTCATTAAGAGTTACATCTCTGAGTTCAGTCCCAATTTAATAAGAGATAACATCTCCAGCTTCTTAAAATTTAATTTGATAGTTTATGAAGAAAATAATTAAAGCATATTGTGGTATCAGTCACTTTTTATTTCACAGAATGTCTGTATGAAAAAAAGAACCGTTCCTAGAGCAGACAGAGTTTATATTGGCCTGGAATTTCATTTGTCCTTATTGACAGAACATCCACTAATCCAAAGTAAATGGGAAGTAAATGATGGAAAAAATAATAAAGGGTAATCTTGACCTTGAGGCTACAGAAGATGGAAGTTGGTGGAAAGTCTGGAAAAGTTACAGCTCTGTGGGGAAAGAAGAGTTTCTAATAATGAACTGGTGCTCCCATCTCTGGGAGTTCAAGAGTTAAACCAAGAGTTTTGGGGTTCTTCAGTCACACCAAACAGTGTTTGTATTGCACTGACAGAGAATCCTGGGATCACTGAAGTTGGAAAAGATCTTAAGGACCATCAAGTCCAGGTGTCCAACCATCTCACGGTGTCCTGTGGAGAACAGCACCAAGTCAGAGCACCCTGCAGAGTTTCTGGTCACTAATGAGTGTCTGCTCTTAATCACTGCTCACCGGGGGGCAGGTGACCAAACAGAACCTGTGGGATGTTCTTCAGCCATCAGAGCCCAGATTCCTGGATCAGGACAAGCTCCTTATACCCTCTTGGCAGACTCCTGTTGCCTCTGTTCACTGACTTTCCTTGCACAGTTTTGCTTTGGGAATCCAAAGTTTTTGGACATAAAACTTTTTGTGGCTCTCCCCAGGTCTCTGCCCAGAAGATGTTCACGAGTGCCTCATCTGTAGGCCACTCCAATAAGTTTCAGAGAGTGTCTTGAAGATTGGATTTGCCTCTGGAATGGTTTTAATCAAACTATTTTTTTCTGTCACTTTTTGGACACTTTACAGCCTTCAGTGACTGCCTTGAATCAGGTCCATAAGAACGTCTGACAAGCCAAAAATAGATTAATCTCAAGCCTCTGCTACAATTACCACTTGGATTTCTGTATCACTTACTGCTTAAGTGGTTTACAAGCAATTACAGCCTAAGCCTTCCAGAGCCTCTTGGAAGGAGCGTTCCCGTCGCGCTGTCCGGAGGGAGGCGGAGCGCGCGGAGCATCGATCCTGCTGAGCCAGCACCCAGCCCTGGGACTGTGCTCCACTGCCAGTCCACCCTCAGGAGACTTCCCGAGGGAATTTAGGCAGAAAAGGAGAATCCAGGTTTCAGTCCTGTCCTGGAGGGGAAGTTGGATTTGGTCAGGCTGGAGCTCTGCTGCTGACAGCCCTGTGTGTGATCTGGCTGCTGGGTTAGGCCAGGTAGGTGGAAGGACAAAGAGATGCTCGAGTCATTGCTCAGGTAAAACTAGAATCTGATGAGAAAGATTTAGGATGTGTTGGAAAGTTTCTTGGATAAATCACAGGTAATCCCTTCCTCGTGGCTCCCTTGTATCCAGCAGATTCGTTGGGAATGACAGAACCTGGTGTTGTCATATCCGTGGCCTTTCCTGTGGCATTGCCCTGAGCAGCTGATAATATGAATGTGAAATTAGGAATTACCTCAGGATTGTGTTCAATGAAGTAGCTGGGAGGCTTCCAGCAGTCACAAAGAGATCCCAAGCTCTTTACATCCACGTTTTCATAACCAGAATTTTTGGATTTCAATGGGTACTTGGTTCACATCCCTGGAAATTAATTTGGTGAGTGGTCTCCTGTTCAGTCAGGATTCCTTTAGAACTGGGGGACTGATGGGCTGTCAGGCCCACCCTGATTATTTTGGCCGGATGCAGGAAGGGCAGTGCTGTGGCCATCCCTCGGGAGCAGAGCAGGATAGCTGGAATTTTGTGTCCCCTAAGCCGTGTGACCAAGCAAGGGCTGGCAGCAGCTCAGGGGAGCAGAATGGCTGGACAGCTCCTCACCAGGGCTGTGCCCGGAGAGGCCACAGATGAATTCCCTGTGCCACTGCTGGTGGTGTAACTGGCTGGATTAAATTAGAATTTGGGATTGGGAGAGCTACGTTAGCGAGGCTGGGATAGCTGGAGAAGCAGAAACAGGCAGAGGACCTGTGGAAGCACGGGGAGGGGAACGGGAGTGTGTGCCACAAAGTGTGCAGCCCATGGATAATCCCCATTCCAGCTGGAGAGCTGGAATCCGGCCCTGCATGCCACGCGTGGCTGCTGGGCAAAACCTGGACAATGTTTGTTTAAACACCCTTGAACAACAGAGATTTCTAAAAAGCAGGATTTTGTTCACTTGATAAGATTAAATTAAACACGGCATTACCATCTCTGCCCCCAACCCTTAATGCCAAAAGGCAGGAAGAGGATCAGAAATCCTCCCTTCCTTCTGGAGGAGGTGCCAGCAATGATATATGAGCAGATATATATTTATAGATGTATATATTGCATATGCAGAGCAAATCTTCAATAGCAAACTCTCAGCCACTTCTGTTTCAGAACTTCTTTATCACTGGTGATGCTCCAAATGTGCATTTTCATAGTTGAACAGGGATACACCATTATCCTGCCCTTTCTTCCCAGAAAATTACACTGCACAGCACTGCAAACCTAAATAATGCAAGTCCTGTTGGAAAGACATCTTATTTTTTCTTCTAGGTTGTTTAATTAATTTCTTTTGACTTCTTTTATACTGTATGATGAATGTTATTTCAAACTACTGTCAAAGGGAACGTGAGGAGGGAAAAATGAGCCACCTACACACTGCTTCTAATACAACTGTATGACCCCTTAAAAACCAGGAAATTAATAAAAATAGGTGTTAGCCCATATGCTTGACAGGGAGCATTTGGAATTGTCAGGCATGTTTCTACCCTAATTATCCTTGTCGGGCCGTTTTGTAAACTGAAAAATCCCCCAAGTTAAATAAAAACTCAGGCCAGGATATTGAAAGCTCCACTTTCAAACCAGCAAACCAGAAATTGTTCTTGTTTGGGTTGTTACCTCCTACCCAGAGACCTTTCATGGCACATTCCCACGAAAAGCAAAACAAGCACATCTGGTGGTGTTCTGAATTGGGTTTGTTTGAAGGTTATTGGGCATCTCTGAGGGAAATCTAACAAAACTGGACAACTGTGCAATGTTTCAGTGTGGGGGACAGCCTCCAGGTGGAATTACATGGAGAGGTTTTCATGTCCCTTTGTCGTGATGATTAAACTGAAAGGGTAAATTTGGGACATTGCTGATGCTTTGGGTTCTGTCAGGGTTTGGGGTGTCTTACCAGAGACACTGGCACAACAGCATCCTCTGCAGTGGTTATGGCAGGGAAAAGGGGATGGTTGTGGGTTTTTCAGGACAAGGATGCAGCTCCCTCAGCCGGAGGTGGTCCCGGGGGGCTGGAGGAGCTGCTGACACCATGGCAGGGTGGTGCTGTCTGAGCACACCCCAAGAGCAGGTCAGGCTGCACACAGAGATGAAGGTTGGGTGATTAGGAATTAATTAGGCAGATTCCTGAGCTGGGGGCCCCGAGTCAGGGCGTTCAGGCAGGTCAGCACACACAGGTTCAGCTGCTGCCTGCACACAGTTAACAGCACACTTGACTCGGAGTAGCTGCTGCTCCCAGCCTGGCTCGAGGGGGCATTCCTCCCCCCCTCACAATTCTAAGGGAATAATTCATGCACAGTTTGTCTTTTTCTCATGTTTGTATTTCCCCTTTCAAAAATCTGTGCTGAAAAATTTATCAAAATAAGCCTTTTTCTTTATTTCTTTCCTGAGACCATAGGAAAAGCTTCTGCTGCCTAATTGGAGGTTCCCAGAATCATCTTTCTCCTGTGAATACACACAATACTCATGTTGTGCATATTTGCTGTAGATTGAGTGGGTTCCTTCTTCAAAACTTGCTGTGCTGATGAACGCTTCTCCCAGGAGAGTTCCCCTTTCAATATTTGTGGAAAACGCACAAAGGACAAGGACACAGTTGAAGTCTCTTAATTTGCAAATGTATCTGAATATTCATGATGCCTATTTTCATATTCATCCATTTTTCTCCTCTCGTTAAGGCAGCATGTCTGTTTAAGGTAGAACACATCTGTCACTGCTTGTTTTGTCATCAGAAATATTAATGCTGGTGAAAACCAGTGCAAAATTTATCACAGAATGATAGACTGGGTTGGGTTGGAAGGGACATTGGAGATCATCTCGTTCCACCCGGAATTTGCCAGCAGAAATCCTGCTGTCTGCCTTAAATAAACCCCTGATTCGTGGAGGTTGGTTCCCGCTCCAACTGAAGGGCAAAAACAGTGAACATTGTGGTCAAACAGAGCAGTGTGGGAATGTTGGAAGGGCCACCGTGACCCCACAGCTGCCTCGGGAGCTGGGGCTGCCCGGGCTGTGTTTGGAGAGGTCCCTCCTTTAGTGACTCGCCTCTCATCCCACACTGCACTCAGCAGAATTAAATCACCCACTGTTTAAAGAAAGGACAGCATGAAAAGCACTTTGGATCCCCTCAGAAAGAAATTAATTTTCCATTTGAACCCTGAGCTGCTGAAGCCATTGCCTGTGTTCCCTGCAGGGCCCGCGGCATCCAGCGCCCCTCGCCTTTCATCTGCTGCCTGTCGACAGCTCCTCAAATTGTCTGAGGGGGAAATTTCCTCCCACATCTTATTTGAACAGTTTTTTTCCCTGAGAAATGTTGCCAACAAAGATTACTTCTCTTCAGAGCTGGCAAACACTATTTCTTACCTGGCGGCTTATTGGGAATACAATTGGAAAAAACATGATAAGGTTTTACAAACAGCAGGGTGAATAAAGGGAGGAGAGAGATTTTTTATCTGCCACCCATTAGCTGCAGACAGAGGCAGTTCCTACTCTGATTATCTCCAGCGTGCAGTTTTTCTCAGAGAACCTGCTGATCAGGTGTTCAGCTGGGAAGCACCGAGTGCCACGGGCCGGTGGCTGCGCAAGGTCACGGTGCTGGTGCGGGGAAGGTCCCCGCTGTCCCCTCGTGCCTGCACGGGCTGTCCCCTGGGGGTGGCACAGCAGGGAGACCCACACCTCAGCTGTCGTTGTTTTCCGTGGTCTCTGTATTTTTTCCATGGTCTCTGTATTTTTTCCATGGTCTCTGTATTTTTTCCTGCTTGAAGACCCAGATGTTCTTCCCCCAGAGTGTCCCCCTCCTCCTGCGCTGTAGCACCGGGTGATCCAGAGGGATTCCTGGGGAGGGTTTGGTGCAGCAGCTGTGGGACCTGCTCTGGCAGGTGCAGGAGGGGCACTCTGCATCCCTGAGGTCCTTCCAGATCCTCTCCAGAACCAGAGGTCTCTTCAGACTTTCAGACTGTGTTTATTCCCCCTCTCTCTTATTTCAGTTACCTAAATGTTTATATAATTCAAACATTGATTTAAGCCCAGCAAAGCTCCCGACCACACTCTGAGTTTTGTTTGCTGCAGAGCCCATAACTAACAAAGCAACAATTTCTTTATTGCAGGATAAAAGCCCATCTAAGAGCTAAGCTGTCAGGAGGAATGTGGTACTCTGCACTGTTTCTGGGCATTAAAACTTCCATTTATTTTCAAATATTTTGCAGAGCAGCCGGCACCTGGTGTATCAACCATGCCATTAAATCACACGGAAGTCGTGTCTGAGGGAGTTTTGGAATTACTGTGCCACCCAAGCCCTGGCTGTCCCTGCAAGGCAAAAGAAGAAACATTCACTGTTAACATTTTTCCTCCAGGACATGGTTCACTTGCCTGTGCACTGTTTGTGTGGCACCTGCTCCGGTGAGTGAAGGCCTGGGCTGTTCTGCACAACTGAAACGTGTCCTTAAGGCTCCCTGAAATATAGAAGAGGACAGGGATTACAAGTCCTTCCTGAGCAGCCAGAACAGAACCCATTAAGGTATTGCAAGCCATGCAATTCAATGGCCCTGAAAGTATAATTTGATTGTAATTCAGGAGGTTACTAAAAGGAAATCCATACCAGGCTGAAAGATAAGCGAAAGTGAGGAGTGTATTTACTGTGAGTGGTGAAATGTGAGGTGTGCGAGTCCCTTATCTCCTTTGTCTGCACTTTATCACCACTGAAGGCAACTGAAGGGGGAATAATATCTGGTTCACAAGAGAAGATTGGATTAAGTTTTCCCAACGGTCTTGTGGGAGTTATTTCCATTTTGCTCCTGCCTGGATTAGCCTAAATCCTTCAGGCTATTCCCACATCTCTACAGGAGAAGGTCCTGGCTCATGGGAGGGAGGGGAGCATGGTTGGTGTGTTGGTTTTTCGTGGAGGAATTTTCTTTTGACCTCTGTAAAGGAATCAGGAAACCTACAACCTCCTCCCTGACGTTTTTACTGTGGAGGTTTCTTTTTCAGATCCCTTTTTGTTATGCAAACTGATTGTTTGGTGTCTCTTACAGGTGTTAGAATCATTATTTGTGAGAGGAAACCTGGGTGTGCTCATTTCTTGGTGAGGTTTCCCTCACTGCCTTGTCTCCAGCTCTAGTCCCTCTCTGCACAGACCTGCCTGACTCACTGCACGACTTGGAAACAGCCCCAGGCATTTCACCTCTGTTTTATCTCTTGCTCCTGCTCTGGACACTGAAAGGATGCTGCTGCTTCTGCATGGTGGGATCCAATCTCCATCAGTGCCTCTTTCCACCCGAATTCCATTTTAGTGGGAAGGACGGAGTCTGGGTGCAAGGAGGTTCTCAGCCATGAGTGTTTGCTTAGGTTTGTTGAGCTATCCAGGCAAAGGCTGATCATGCCCAGGAGATGACTTTACAGTTCATACACATTTGCTGTCCAAATACTCCCATTTTTCCTTAGCCTTTCTCACATCTCTCATAATTTGCTTTACGTGCATGTGGGTGAAAAAGAGAATGCACTCACGGAGTGTTGTGTTTTATTCCAGGGATGGCTCAGCTCAGAGGAAGTGATCACAGACAGACGCTCATCACTTCCACCCAATTCCACGCTGGTTGCACATGGAACAGGGGAAAACCTCTGCAGCTTGTGGGCTCTGACAGGTACCTGCCAGGAGGTTTATAACTGAAATGAAGGGCTGCTTTCCCTGGTTTTTCATTTGGAGCAGGCAGGCAGGGATTCTTTGCTCACTAATGGCCAGTGCTGACCAGCACAACTGCCCGTTCCTGCCTTTGATTTTCCAGCTTTGATTTTTCCGGACCACATGTTTCTTTTTCTACCACTTTTCTTATTTCTCTCTGGTTACTGCTGTAACTGCTGCATCTTCTTTGAGCTCCTGGGCACTACAAGACATCTCCTAGATGTTGAATCTTGTCATTTTTGATAAATCTCTGTGAAGCACAGAGCTCAAGTGAAACTGCAGCTCAGCATCCTGAAGTGCCAGTTCAATCTATTTCTAGCATTGGAAAAAGATAGAAGGGGGGCGGCAAAAAACCTCACAGCTTCATACCAGTAATAATGGTGGGAATGAGCTGGCTTTCAGAAAATAATTTAATCCCTGGAGTATTGGAGATGGGTTTTGAGTGTCATGTGAAACAGAGCCTAAGGTAGGGCAATGTCCTCTTGTTGTGGCTTGTATTAAAACAAAGAAACCTTTTTCCTCTGAAAGTTCATTAAAGTGCAGTTTTATTTTACCATTTTCCAGACTGAAACCACAAGTGGAGCAGCCTTGTGGAAATCCTGGGAAATCCTGGTTTTGCCTTAGCACTGTCAGATCACCTGGGTACTGCCCTCCTGTTGTTTTATCTGAGCTTGGGATCTGGAGGAATTAATTGTGCTGGGGGAGAGGCCAAGGCACGGCCTTTTAAGAGGTGATTGATTACTCACCAGGAGAGCTGGAGAGAGCTTTTAAAGACAGAAATGGGGGCTGGCTGCCTCTTTGCAGCCCACAAACTCAGGTGTCTTTGTCTTCGACTTTGAAATTTCCTTCTGGTTTCACCAAAAGAGGACAAATCTCACTCCTGGTTTCACAACAACGCAGCAGTTGGCATCACATTAAATGTCACACGAATGCCACAGACAATGAGAATTAAAATTTGGAAGCAGTGTCTGCCTGGTGGTCGGGATCAGAGCTGTTTCCTCAGGGATGCTGATCAGCAGCTCCACGGGCTCTGGCCGGGCTGCAGCTCTCCAAGGGGCCGTGGGCTGATGGGGGACAGGGCAGTGCAGAGTGTCCTGGGAGAACCCATCCTGCTGCTCCAGCCTCTCAGCTCAGGCCAGCTCATTGCACATTTACTCTGCTTGAGCTGTTTTAGGATAAACTCCTTCTTTTCACCTCTCTCTACCTGTGGACTGCCTCTGTGCCTGGACATCTCTGTGTGTTTTTGGGAATCCCTGGTTCAAGTTAACCTGTTCAGTCTGAGGTCTTGTCAAGACCTTTAGACCCTTCAAAACATCAGCCCTGTTTTGATATTTGGGTTGCTTCAGGTTTTTCTCCAAATACCATTAATTACTAGAAGATCTGCAGCCATCTTTCGTTATATAGGATATCCAGAGGTACAGGTAAATGCATCTAAGTGCATTTAGGGTAGGAATTGGGAATAAACAGGATGCTCACCTGTTTAGCATTCAACTTCATCCTTCCTAACTACCATTTCCATTTGTACTCTGGTTGTGACATATAAATCAATGCCCCCCAAATGAAATTGCTTTGTCTAATAATCCTTTGTGCCAGGGTTATCAATAGTTCATTAGTCTTACTTTACATCTGTCAATAAAAGGTGGAATGGAGAAAGAGAGAGCTCAAGGAAAGAAGTGAGTGTGTTCTCTGTGGAAGGAGTCTTCCACTCTGGCCACCCTTTGTCTCCACTTGATCCCAGGCTCAGGGGTGTAGTTGTACACCCGAGTTTTATTCACTTGACACACCTTGGAAGCTTTCATGGGTTTTCATTTATTCCTGAAGAGCCCCAAAGGACTCTCGAGTCTCTGAGCAGCCCTGACACCATGAAAAGCCATGACTGAGAATCTCCCAGTGGCACCAATAATGATTTTAGCTGTCCTGTTTTAGCTGTCCCTTGGGTTTTGCACTCCTGCAAAGGCCAGGTGTCCCTTCCTGGGATAACTCCTTACCCCGGTTTATGGAGCTTGACAGGGGACATTGGATGCTATCCCAGCAAGGTGGCACGGCTTCAGGCCGTCGTATTTTACTCCCAGGATCTTGCCAAGTTCATCTGAGCAGCGTTTTGTGTTCTGGTGCCTCTCGCCCTGTGTCACTGAGCTCTACACAACGTGCCAGGGGCAGTGTAGGTGCCACCCTGGGTCAAAGCTGACCAAAAACATCTCAGACCCTTGGTAGTTTCAGTTTTCTATTAATTAGTTAGAACTCTGCATAGATTGACAAGGTCAACAAGCAAATTGTGTCATTCATTAGGTACCAAATAATTAGTGATGGCTCCTGGGATGCCGCCTGATTTCTTTCATCCTGATTTTTACCTTGTTACAGCAAGTTTTTCTAATGATCAGCACACAGTCATTTCACAATTCATCAAACCTGTAGATGTGGAGCAGAACATCTGCATCAGCAAGGCTTGGAAGGTCAGTGCAGCAGTGGGGGACAGGGCTGGAGCCCTGGCTGGGTGTGCTGGGCTGGCTCCAGATGGGATTTCTGGTCATGGAGGGGTTTCTCATGGATGCCTGGAGGCTGAGCAGGTCCTGCCCGTTGTCCTTCAGCTGAGGAACCTCTGTGGAGCCAGGCTGGGATGGAGTTGAGTCAGCACATCCAAGAGAAGCAGAGAGTTTATTTAGCTCCATCAAGTGACCTCAAGGGATATGTGGAGTTTGTTTGGAAAAACCCCAGCTAGATGAGCTAAACCCCTCTGGCCTTCTGGTGCTCCAGAAACGAGTTCTTGAACTCACACAGGCCATGTTAAGTAGAGGCAGGGAAAAGTTTTGACTGAGAAACTATTTTGTCAGCATATTGTTCCAATGAATGTTTCATGAAGCCTTTGATTCCTTCAGATTTTCCTGTTTGGACAACATTGATCATGGGTTTGGATAACTCTGCTGCAAGAAAATTCTTCTTGCAGTTTATTTTATAGCCTTTTTCTTTTTTGCCAAAGGATAAAGAAGAGAAGATTGAAAAGTTATAATGTCTACAGAATAATAAAAATAAATTCCTTTTGTTTCACTACTGCTGAAAATGACAACGAATTTTAAAAATTTCAAGCTGAGAACAGTAATTTATTTTGAAATTCCTCACAAGGTATATTTGCCTTTTTTGAAAAGTCAGTTTTCTTCATGTGGAACTTAGAAAAGTGATCTGGTAGCGCTAGGTTACAGTTGAAAAAAAGAGATTTGTATATAAAAACAGGATGATTTTGAACTGCATCTCGTGTGACAGAGTTTTGGATCAATATTTCATCACAGGAAGTCGGCGCCGTGACTTTGAGTCTCGCTCTGCTGGCGCGGGGAAGCTGCTCTGCTCAAGTGTCACTCCTGCCTGGTTTTCTCTGCTGATAAAAGTTAGCAGGGAGAATGAAAGGGGACAAACGCTCCCAGCTCTCCAGGAAAACACGGGGAGAATGAAAGGATTGTGGTTCTTTTTGAAAGGACGTCTCTTCCCTCCCGGCTGCCCCGATTGCGCGTCCCTGTGACTGAGGCTGCGACCGGCTCCCGATGCCAGGATGCTTCCCAGGAAACATTCCCTGTGATCAGCTTCTCCTGCACCTGCCTGCTGGAGTGTGGCAGGGGCAGAGCAGTGCCAGGGGCAGGTGATGCTCCGGGCTTGTGCTGAATGCATGGAAATCTGTATTCATGAGAATCAGAGATGGGAAATTTCTCATCTTTCCTCTGCTCCAGGCCAAGCCCGGATGTGATTCTGAGAGATTATTCAGTGAGTCAGCTCAAAGTGAGCTTTCCTCAAGTATCTTGGGTTTTTTTGAATAAAACCTCTCCAGACCAGTGACTGAAGTGGGCTCTGGGGCTGCAGTGCTGTGCTGTGTGCTCGGCTGATGGCAACTGCAGCCGCAGGCAGGACAAAGCCATGGGGAAACGGGACAGTTAGAAGGTCAGAGGATATTTGGCACATTTATCACTGTCTGCTCCTTGCCAAGCTCTTCCAAAACCTGACTGTAGCTCTGACTGTCACACTGTGTTTGGAGACAGATCCAAGAAATGACTCAGGGCCCATCTGTGTTGCCAAATAACTTCACTCCGTGGTTCGCTCGCGGTCGCTGCCGTCTGACTGTCCGTGCTGGCTGCTGCTTTGGAGTGAGCCACTCCTTCCCTCCAACAGGGAGTTCTCCAGGGCTGCAGTCACAGATGCAGAGTGCATTCCCGTCCTCATCCTGCTGGCTCACAGCTCTGAGCTGTGAAACATCCCTGCTACCATCTCAGCTGTCCTGGAGCCACCCCGCTGCCGCCGTCCTGCTGCAGGATTGCCTTGAGGCCGTCAGAGCTGGTCCTGAGCCACGGCCTCCCGTCCTGAAGGCCAAAGAGGGAGGAAATGTTCAGGGTTGGACTGGTGAGGGTCCAACAGGGAGCTTTTTCTGCCCACGTGGCCTTTTGCAAGGGCATGGAGTGACAGGACAAAGGGGAATGGATATTGGGGATAAATCCTTCCCTGTGAGGGTGGTGAGCCCTGGCACAGGGTGCCCAGAGCAGCTGGGGCTGCCCCTGGATCCCTGGCAGTGCCCAAGGCCAGGCTGGACATTGGGGCTGGGAGCAGCCTGGGACAGTGGGAGGTGTCCCTGCACATGGCAGGGATGAAACTGGATGGGCTTTAAGGTCCCTTCCCACCCAAACCATTCTGGGATTTCAGGGCCCTTGTAGGGAGTTGCCACTTTAGTTCTGAGTTGCACAGTTTTAGTAATTTAGAATTTACAGCACCCACGGAAGGTAACTTTGGATGGGAACACACAGCTATATTACTTTTTTTCCTAGTTTTATCAACAAATATAGCCTTTCCTAACAGCCTTTCTACCCTCTTGCCTCACGATTTATTTTGGGAAGTGCTATAAATAGGCAATGCCCTGGATTGGGTCAGTTCCCCAGGGAAATAAGTGCATGCCACTTATATATTAGAGGTTAAATTCTGCCAGCCTTATACTCACTGAGGAGAGCATTAGGGGAGGTGTAAGGCAGGGAAGAACTTGATACTGTGTACAAATGTAATTTAACAAATTACACCAATCGCATTTTTAGAAACCTTATTATAGGGTCAGTTTGTTTTGTCAAGTGACCAATTAATTTCATAGATGTTATAGAGAGTAAACTCCAAACTCTCTGCTCTGACTCGGACCTTGACATTCAAATAGGAGAGCTGTGTGTGCTGGGCTTTCAGAGATGCTCTCAGGGTTGGCTGAGATTTGTGTTGTGGTGAGGAGTCAGGGCAGGGGGACCCCGAGTGTCCTCTGATCCAGGCAGGGACGGGGCCGGGGCTGGTCTGGCCGAGCACAGCACGAGCTCCTCTCTGCTGTCACAGCTTGCCCGGTGCCCCTGGCTGGTGTGACACCCTTCTTTCCGTGCCTCGAGTCCTCTGGAGGCTGTGGAGAGGATTCTCCTCGCAGGGAGACGCGGTGTGAGGGCTGGGTGTAGTTATAGGGCTGTTGTTCCCAGGAACGCTGACAGCTTGTCACCAGCACGAGCCACTG
This sequence comes from Daphoenositta chrysoptera, assembly GCA_013397915.1. Taxonomy (NCBI): domain Eukaryota; kingdom Metazoa; phylum Chordata; class Aves; order Passeriformes; genus Daphoenositta; species Daphoenositta chrysoptera. The sequence continues at coordinate 442,212 of VZRO01002602.1, forward strand.
GGTGCTGCTTCAGCTCTGCCATCTGCCGTGGTTGCCCTCTTCCCTGCCTACTCCCCATGCAAGAATTGTTTTTTTCTCCATCCTCCCGAGCTTCCTGCACCGCTGATCCCCTCGTGCCACTGCTGGGGTGGCATCAGGAGGCTGCTGAGGGACCGTGACCTGGATGAGGTGGGTGTAAGTGCTGACCTCCCACAGGTTACCCACCCACTCCTCACTCAGAAATCTCTCCTGTTTTAATAAAGAAACCAAACAAAGTGAGGTTTAAAGGAAGTGTCATCAGTCTCATGTGCTGGTGAGACAAAAATCCCTCTTCTCCCTGGCAGTGGCATTGGACTCAAAAATTCAAGCAGACTTTCAGCCTGCTGATGTGTGTAATGTAATTTATCTCTCTCCCATAATGAAAAAATGTTTAGCTAAAGGTGAAAAAACCTATTTTGACCTATTTTGGGGGTTGGTTAGATGGCTTCAAAAGTCCCTTCCAACCCAAACTATTCTATGACCCTGCAGAAGGTCGAAAGCAAAGCCTGACAGATTGAATACTTTGAAGGATGCTATTCCTACCTCGGTTTAACAATCCGGCAAAGAAGAGAACAGCATGACTGGAGCCGAGGAGAGGAGCGGGAGAGTGACTAACGAGCAGGGATCAGCAGCAGAGCAGCAGCCTGTGCTGCACCTGTACAGACAGCCCGAGGCCAGCCAGGGCCGTGGCACAGCGATGGCACTGGGCATGGGGAGCACCATATGCACTGCAAGGCTGAGAGCAGCGTTTTACTCTGCCCTGCAGAGGGGGGAGACAGCCCTGTCCTTGAGGAAGGTCAAAGAGAGGAATTTTTGGAGCTGGGCAGCTCCAGAGTGCAGGATTGTGTTTAAAGCTCAGTGGGTTGGTGGGGATGAGGCACTGAGGGTGCTCACGGGGACACGATGGGCAGGAAGGGCTCTGGCACAGCCATGGGGATTTCTTTAGAGGACAAATGAGGATTGATGGGGTTGCATGAAATTTAGAGTAAAAAGCAACCCAGCAGATTAACCACTTGGGATGCAGATTTTGGATAGCTCCTGTTTTCCTTTTTTCACTATACTCCTGTTTTAGGTGGTGATTGAAGGAATGATTTAAAGCAGGGATGTAGCTGAATGACAACTCAAAATAGCCTCTGTTGGTACTGTTACCATGTTTGCAATCTATGTAATGCTACTTTTTTCCTACTAAATGTATTTTCTTCCTAATTTTGAGTTTCTCTGATTGGCTGGGTCTGTTCCACTTGGGATAAAATAGGAGAAGATGCATTGCGTGATAAATTTAACAACCAGTGGGATGCAGGGGTGAGGTCCCTTCTCCAAGCCAGGCAGACAGGACATTATTGTCTTTTCTTTGGTTTGTTTTCCTTTCTTTTTGTTCCAACTGAATACCTCTGGAGGATGAAGGATGGGTCACTTCCCTGATTTGCTTTCCTGCCTAAGTCAGGGAGGGAATTAATGGGAATCAGTGAGAATTAATGGGAATCAATGAGAATTCATGGGAATCAGAATTCATGGGAATCAGTGAGAATTCATGGGAATTAGTGAGAATTCATGGGAATTAGTGAGAATTCAGGGGGCCGTGGAGATGTTGGACAGATAATCCCCTGGTCAGGATGGCCTCTTCCCAGGATTTCGGTCTGGTGAAGCTACTGAGACTCCTTCAGGTCTCTTCCTTTAGTAGGAACATAAAATGGGGGTTTTTGAATGACCCAAGTATGTGACTTCTGGTTTTGCTTGGTCAGTATATTGGAAGTGCTCAGGGCCAGGTTGGATGGGGCTTGGAGCAACCTGGGATAGTGGGAGGTGGCAGGGGCTTGGGATGACGTGAACTTTAAGGACCCTTCCAACCCAAAGCATTCCCTGATTCCGTGGTTACGTTGTGAGCTGAGAGCTGGAAGTCAGCAGGAATTTGCTGTTGGCACGGGAGGGGTGGGAAGCAGCCAGGCACCCCTGACATGAAGGACATCAGCACCCCGAAGCCAGGTGGGACATGAGGGCTGGGCTGGAAAAGCTCCCCCAGAATCCCAAAGCTTTAAAATCCATTTAGCGGCGATTGCAAAATGTTTTGCATAAACTCCTTTTCTCCCTACCTAAATGTGAGCACATCCAGATCAATCACTGAGCTTGAAAATCTTCCTGGTTCTTTTGTGAACATCCTGCTTTGTTATTCCTTTCATTTGTCTTGCACGGAACAAGCCAGCACTGAGAAAATAACTTATTGTGGATGATCAGAAAGACCTTTTTTCCCTTGCTTTTCAAACAGCAGTACACAGAAATTGAATGTTGTCTGTACACAGAGTTGCTGTTTTCCATATATAACCAAGGTGTCACGCAGCTCATTATTTCAGGAAAAAAATCACTGTCAACAACCAAGGCTTGTGGCTGTCATTGGGTTTATTAAAAGCAAAAATGTTTGATCTCTTGAAGAAAGAAAAGAAATCAGCTCCTGGATTTTAGATTTTCTTTTCTGCACTTGGTCTTCTTGAAAAGCATCAAAAAGTGAAAAATCTAAGGTGACATCCTACGTTCTCGTGGCCCCTAATAGCCAGTCACTCCACCAATTTTTCTAAGTTTATCTTTAATCTACTATTCCCAAACTAATTAGGGACTGAATGTCTTTGGACTGATTTTCATTTTGTCTTGAGTTATTGTGACATCTTTACTACAAATCCTTCCTCAGTCTAATTAAATTCCTGCAGCATAAATGTCATTATTCATATCATCACCTGTGCTAGCCTGACTTTGCCTCAGTCTCCTGATGACTGTGCTCTGTGGACTGACTCCCTTCCTTCCTTCCTGCTTCATATTTGAAAAGTTTGGCTTGAAGTAAGAACATCTCAAGGCTTAGCCCAGACAGGGAATCCATTAATATCTAGGAATTCAAATTGATGAGGTTTTATTAGAAAAATCCAATAGTTGTGCTGTTATATTAGTTTTCAGAAGAATATTTCAAAACTCATTTAAAACTTTCCTTTTTGTCCTCAGAAATCGTTCCTGGGTGTGAAGAATTCTAATAATGTGAGGATTAGAAGTAATCCCCATTTATAGGGCAAATTTTTCCAATCCAATCATTGATGCAGATGGAAAGGAGAGTCACTCAAAAATGTGTCTGGGACAGCAAAGAACTGCCAAAAAAAAGAGTGTTCCTGTCTGCAGCCCAAGAGGATCCTCTGGACAGGAACCCATCCCAGGAATGGTGGGAGCTCAACACAGGAGCAGGAGGTGAGTCCTTCTTTCCTTAGCAGGAAAATAGAAAGGAATTACCATGGGAAAAAAAGAACTCTATGAAAATTTCATAATCCATCCATTAGCTATGCATTGTCTTGATAACTATTTGTTAATCATGACTTCAGTAATGAACTTTTTTATCTCTAAATCCACCAATCAGTAATACAGAGATTTTCTGAAGGTTGCAGGTGAATTACCTGTTGTGGGAGGTGTACTAGGAGTAAATCAGGAAATTGATTCCTGGCCTAAAAAATTGATTAATTTATTAAGGTGAAGTTCTGATCTTTGATCTCGCAAGGTTTTGATGAGCATTAATGCAGCTCCAGACAACCAGAACAATCTATTAATTTAATAGGCAGTGAGAGCTGGAGACTGATTGCCATAATCACAGCAGGAAAGCTGAATTTTGGGTTACCGATACAGAGAACTGGGCCAGATTCTAGCCCAACTGCAGAGAACTGTGTACAAAATCTGTGCACTTAAATCCTGATGAACTAAAAAGTAGAACAAAAAACTATTCAAGGAGGGTGAGGCCCTTGTAATTTTGACCCAAGTAAAATAATCCTTAATTGTTCACAGGCATCCAGGAGTTCAGGCAAGCTTAAATAAGTCTAGGAAGGCTCTTAACTTGGTGTTGTGTCTTGAGCACGACCTCCAGCAGCCCCTTGGGAAGCCACAGGGGCATCACGGGCTGTGTTGGGATGATACAGGTGATGAAGGCTCTGCATCTTTCAAACCCAAGCAGTGCTGCTGCTCTGAAATCCCTCTTCCCTCCCTGAATCCACTGAGGCAAACCCCTGCCAGCCATCCCATCCCATCCCATCCCAGGGCCAGCCCCAGCCCTGCAGGCAGAGGCTGTGCCTTTGGAGCACCCCGTGACAATGCCCAGGAGCTCTCCAAAGGCTCCTTCCACTGCCAAATGCCTTTGGAGCACCCCGTGACAATGCCCAGGAGCTCTCCAAAGGCTCCTTCCACTGCCAAGTTAATGCCCTGAAGAAAGTGCACTTCAATAATTAAATTTCTTTGATGCAAGTGCTACATTCCACATTTTTTCTCTCGTGCTCTCGCTCGTATTTGGACCATCCTTGAAGAAGCCCCACTTCCACAGCTTCCTTGGTGCTCCCTGCATTTTGTGGGTGAGCCCTGGGTGCTGCTCCTTCCCCTGTCACCCCGAGAGGCAGAGGCAGAGCTGAGTGGAGCTCTGAGCCTGCCCCGAGCTGCCAGGGCAGGCAGAGGGCCCCAGCACACCCACCCAGCCCAGAAATCCTCTGCTCTGCTTTCAAACATGGAGCAGGGGCTTATCTGCTGAATAAAATCTAAATGAGAAATGTTGATACTTAATGAAATATAAGTTTGAGGATTTCACAAAAGAAATCTGCTGCCACTGCTTTAATTTATTAGGGGAGAGTTATGTGCAGATGGTACATACAGAGTTATTTCCTGACTGTACTCCAAAGTAAGTTGATTTGTGGTTTAATGACTTTTATCAAAATGAAATAAGCGTTTGATCTTTGGATTTGATCTGGCTATATCTGCAGCTGCTACACCACTACAGCAATTACTTCCAAACTGGGCTTTTTGCCCAGGCAAATGGAGTTCGTCCTTGTTTCATGTCTCATTGACTGTCCTGATAATACACACAGTGCTACTGTAGGTTTTTTCTTCCTCTAAATTTGATAGGTGTGAAAGTAAGAGAGTAATTCCCTTTTTATTTTAGTATCAGTGTTGTTTTATTATAATCCATTCGCTACTCTGGTTAATTTTATCTCGAAGCTGCTCCTAACTAAAATTCAATACAAGAATGTGTAATTTTCTCCACATAATCCTGCTATGCCCCTCTGTAGAGAAACAAGAAATTCATTTATGAATTCTAAATCTCAGACCCCTCGTGGTAATCTTCACATCTGTCCATGTGGTTTAGGGATGAGTTTGTAGTGATATGTTGTGCACCCACGCTGGACTAAATCCACTCCTAATGGATTTCAGTGGAAGGCAATGGAGTTGTACTTGGAATCAATTTACCCCCATGTATCCATCTCTGAAATAGTGGGGATTTTAGCTATTGCCTAATTAATTCCTGTCAGATTGAAGCTGTTAAGGTTAGCAAGTCTTTTTCCAGGACGATATTCCATTCTTTATTTACCATTCACAACAAGATTTGTCCAAGTTCAGCCTCAAAAACTCCTGGTGGGAGATGGTTGTTAAATTTAAGAGTTCTTAGGGCTTGGTGCTGCCAGCTGTGACTTCCTGAGGAGCTCCAGCTGCATTTTGAGCAGTGTGGGAGCCCGGAGCTGCTGAGGTGGCTGGCAGCCAGCTCACCTGGGGCACAGCAGCAGGAGGGAGCTGCAGGTTCATGCTGCACTCCCTGGACCAGGCCACGCTGGATGAAGATGTTCTGGAAGCAGCCTTGGTTGGGAGCCAGCAGGTCTGAAATCTGCCGACTCACAATGGCAAGGAGAAGCAGTCAGAAGAAATTATGAAACAAGTGAAAGATCTTTGTTCTCCCCCTTTCTGCAGTCACTTCGGGATACGGCCCTTCACGCTTTGCGTGGCCGGAAGGTAGATTTTAAATTGTCTCTTTTTTTGGCTGGATATTTCCTAGAGATAAGCAATAAAAATGGCAATAACTGGGATGTGACTGGTGGATGAGTTGCCTGGAGATTTGCAGAGTTACCAGAAGCTCTGTGAGAGGGCGGCTCAGCCTCGGAGCCGGGGAAGGTTTTCCTGTGCCAGGGTTGCTGCTGCATCTTTAGCAAATCAAACTACTTGCACAGTACTTGCTCCTTAATCCAGGAAAATTAAACCACCAGCCATAGCTGCATTGTCCAGCCATCTGCTCTCCCAGGTGCTCCCGGGCCTGAGCAGAGAGGAGGGGATGTGACCTAGAATCCCACTGCAGAGCTGGGATCATTCCCAGCACAGGCCCAGCCTTCAATCTTCTGCATGACATCAGATAAAGTAAACATCAAGATTTGATGTGGGAGCATATGTCCATTGCATAATTCATTAGAGTTCTTCTCCACAACTATTTTTAGATATTTTTCAATCACAAGTAGAGGGTGAGGATTATTCAGGAAAAGAAAAAGATAAGAAAATAATGGGATGGCTTAGAAACATGTCTAGGTGCTTCTGGGAGTGAGATCTGGCTATTCATCTGTGTGTGTTTGGCTTTTAAATAATTGTTTCTGTCCTGGACAATTCCACAGTCCCTCATGACAGCCTGGCTGTGGGATGGTGTGAATCCAACAGCAGAACAGGAAACCTGCTCCTTTTTCACTCAGCAGTGCTGCTAAAACCCCTGTCAGGCCAGATGCCACCTCACAGCCATTTCAGACTGTATCGCTCCATCACCTTGAATGTGGTTATTCCCAATTTCCAAACACGAGACACGTCCAAAACCATTTCCCCTCTGTTTTGCAAAGCACCCGCTGAGTGTTGGTGGCACACAGCGAGCAGAGTTGGTGGTTTCCCTGCTCAAGTTGTGCAAAATGCCTCGTAACTGCAAATCATCACAGCTGTCACAGCTTCTTCTCGTGTGTCAGCAGGCTGTGAGCTGCGTGCAGGTTCTGGGAACACCTGGATCTTCCCGGGCTCTCAAATTCAGGCAGCACCTGCGCCCTTTGCCGAGCCTCACTTCACCCCACACGTTCAGCACGAGCGGGTTTGCTGTAAGGAAGTGAGGACAAAAACCCTAACAAAACCCCAAATTCACGTTGTACAGCGTGAGTCACTGACGAGAAATGGAAGAAGGAGTTATTTTGAGGCTTTTCCATCTTCCTTATTGCTAGGAGACAGCTCCCGGGCACGCAGAGCTCGTCAGGCTCCCGCAGCTGCCTCGCGTCCAGGGCGATCCACGGAGCAGCTCTGAGGGAGACGAGGAGGAGGAGGGAATTTGGATGGGTGCATTTTTTCATTTGTCAGTCCTTCTGAGACAAAGGCAGAGTGCACTGGAGGCAGCTGCAGGTGCCAAGGGGAGCACCGTGCCTGAAATGTCACCTCGGGCTGGCCTCGGTCACTCGGCTTTCATGGCCTGCTCTCTGCAGAGTGGGTGATGATGGAGTGACACCACCTTTGGGCCAGATTTGGAGTGCTTGGGAAGGTGCAAAAACGCAGCACTGCCAGCCAAGTTTGGGCTTGTCCCTGATGATCAGCACACCATCACCCAGCAGCCCTTGAATGGCTCCAAGGGCAGCCCTCGGGGAGCACACGACCAGCACCAGCCTCCCCACCTGGCACCCCAGTGCTGAAAACTCTCAGTGCTGAGTACAAATTATTCACTGGAGACCCGGTTTTCACAAGGCACCCGAAGCAGGAGCTGATTGAGGCTGGGGTTGTAAACGGACAGATCTCCTGGGGTTGTATCATGGGTGGGCAGAGCCTGGAGAAAACCAAAGCTGTCATGAGAACATGGGAATTTGTCATCCAGAAGGGAGTTGCTGAGACAACTGTGGAATATCTCACACTGTATTTTTCACACTAATGCCAGATGGCCAGGAATGGGATCCCCCACGTTCTCCTCCCAGTCTGAGAAGACAAGAAAATAAACAAGGAAAATGTCTGTGCTGATGGCATCTGTTGGCTCCCTCATAAGGTGAGTCACTGCTTTTCATTGCTGCAATAATTAGGGTTTCTTTCTAATTGGATTCCATGTTAACCCTTCCTGCCCCACAGCTCCCTTTAGTTCCTGGCAGGGGGTTGGAACTGCAGGATCTTTAAGGTCCCTCCCAACCCAAACCATTCTGGGATTCTGTGATTTTATGGAAAATGAGACTTGGCAGCAATTCCAGGCAAGGGCATTTTACACCCGTTGGGCTGTTGGTGTGGAACCCCATCCCTCTGCTGCTCCCATCACCTACAGGAGCATCCTGGGGGTCATCAAGGTTCAGTTTCCTTCCAGCTACAGGACAAGAATGCCAGGAATTACAGGAGGAGAAACACAGGGCAAAAATCTGTGGAAATGTGTGGGTGTGGGGTGCTCTGCAGCAGGTTTTGTTCTGGAGGTGCTGGGCACGTGCAATCCACGCTCCCTGAGACCCCTGCACTTCTGCCATACGTGTGTGCACATGCATTTATTTTTAAACTCTTATTTGCAGCATTATCTACCTGGCTGGTGCACCAAAGCAGTTTTTTTCCTTAGCAAATGAGGGAAAGAGCTGGGTAAGTAGAAATGTGTTTCTTAACAGCCTTGTTTGTGACAAAATTGCCAAGTAAATCTTCACACGACATCGGGCTCTGAGTATTCGAGTCACATTTGGACAGCAGAGCCCACTGCACGCAGCTTTCATTACAATATTTCTCTCAAGCCCAGCCCGTCTCTCATGTTTTTTCTGAACATTGTTTAAAGAACTGATGAAAGGGCTGAAAACTTTTCAAACTTTCCTTTTCTTGGGTCTCTTCAGCTCAGTCTTTCATCACTCAGTCAATAAACAGAGGAGAAGGACTCTTCTGAACTGCAGTGGGAGCGGGGAGAAGGGGAAGTTAATGATATCACCAAATTGAAACTCTTTCAAGTTCCCTTTAATTGCAGAGGGCACAGGGAGCTCATTCACTTTTAATTCTCTGATCTCTGGCTGTCCCCAAGGGACCAATCTGCCTCTCCTCCCACGCCGCTCGCGATTTTCCCGGGGCGGTGCCCGGCTCCTTGCTCAGGGCTCTCTGCTCTGCAGAGCCCGTCCCGACGGGATTTTGGCAGCGGAGCAGCAGCCTCAGCTGCCCTCTGTGCTGGCCACGCTGCCCTTGGCACACTCAGGGCTGATCCTGCTCCTTCAGGCCCCGTTTGGTGCCTCCCCTGCCCATCTGTGAGCTGGGGATCACAGAATCCCACCATGATTTTAGTTGGAAGGACCTTAAATCCCATCCAGTGCCACCCCTGCCATGGCAGGGACACCTCCCACTGTCCCAGGCGGCTCCCAGCCCCAATGTCCAGCCTGGCCTTGGGCACTGCCAGGGATCCAGGGGCAGCCACGGCTGCTCTGGGCAAGTGAATGCCACATATCCAAGCAGTGCAAAGTTCAGAGAGAAAACAAATAAACCCCCAGGACTGCCCAAAAACTGCTGCTGTCCACCAAGGAGCTTCAGCTGAAGACACCAGGCATTCCCTGGCTGTCTTTGTCTCATGGGAAATATCAGTGCAAGGGGCTGAAAACTGCTCAAAGAGCCATTCCCAGCGTGGAAAAGCCTGAGGATTATCATCACAACAGGTCCCTGGGCAGAAACATGAAGCATAAAGCTTTAAATTCAAGTCACACCGATAAGAATAACAAATAAAGAGACCAAATTCCCTTAAAAAATGGGATTACAGAGGCCGTGGGGAAGAAATATTTTAAAGGAAGTTAAAGAGAAGTTAATCTGCTTTTATGTAATTTGTTTTCCTATTCTTCCCGAACTGGCTTGCTTTGGAGACAGCTGCTTTCAAGGTTTACAGCCATGCATATGGTTGGGAGGGCTGGCATTGGCAGCCCTGGGCCTGACAGAATAATGGCTCACTGGAAAAATGGCTGGGTAGATAATTTACAGATGATACGACCACATCAAACCCAGTGAAACACAACCCATTCATTTTTACAGCCTCCAGATTGCTGCCTGTCGTGATCCGTCCCTCCCGACGGCTCCCCTGCCACGCAGCCCCTCTCCTCCCCTCCCACGGGGCAGGATCCCATGGGAATCCTCATTCCTGGAGCTTTGGACAGGGATGGGAGCCACGGCCCCACCAGGGCTCTGCACACCCCAGCTGGATGCCCACGGGTCAGTCACACATCGCCCCTTCCTCTCCCAGCCTTCTGGGCTCCCAGCCCCGAGGGATTTCCTGGGATTTGGGTGGCTCAGCAGGTCTCAGACATCCCTCTCTCCAAGCTGTCCTTGCTCCAAAAGGAGCCAAACAGCCCTTGGTTTCCAGATTTCCCAACTGTCTGGGTTTGATCCCAAGCTGCCTAAGGTGAAGCAAGCACAAAACCAGCGATAAAACAGAGCTTGGGAACACCAACAGTGTTTAACCTTCTGCAGATATTCCGGTCTTCCCTGTTGGAAAATGGTCTGGGAAAAGTTGTCTTTCAAAAAATGAGTGCTTTTCTGAATGCACTGTGATTTTGAACCTGGGCAGAATTTCTTTGTGCTGTTTTTCTCCCTCCGTTTTTCTCAATGGGGGAAATGACAGTAAAAAAGGGAGAGTGGGAACCATGGAATGCAGACATGGCATGGGGAAAAATGGGCTTTTTCTAAAAACTGGAAATATTTCACCTTCAAGTAAATGGCTTTCTATACAAATCTCCATTTATTGTGAACGTAGCAGTTGTTGTTTTCTCCTTGGAAAAAAAACAAAAGGGTTTTGTTAAGCCTTCTGTTCTGCCCCCAGAAAACAGAGATGTGGCAAAGCCCAAGGACGCTGAGGTGATTCACGGCGTGGCACACGGGGATGCCTCTGTTCATTCCTGGGATTACAGAGCAGGCTTGCTCGGAAATCTGCGTGAGGTGGGCTGTAAAATCCCTCCTGCACAAATGCCAGCCCTGGCCTGAGGCTCACTCGTGTTCTGTGCCGGGGCTGAGGATGTGCTGAGGCTCAGCCCCTCCTGACACTACCCCTGTGCCTGCTCCCTCTCACGCAGGGAATTCAGCGGGGTTTTTGCTTTGCTGGGTTTTTGCTTTGCTGGGTTTTTGCTTTGCTGGGTTTTTGCTTTGCTGGGACACGTTCTCCCAGGCCGGAGGGGGTCCCAGCTGGGACTGATCTCTCCAGCTGCAGAGTCCCAGACCGGGCTGGCAGAGCAGGAGAGGGCTCCAGGGGTGCAGTGAGGGTGAAACCTGCCGTGTCCCTTCCCAGCCACCCTGCCAGGCCTTTCCTGGAGTGCAATCCAGAGCTCTGGAAGTGCTGCTGAGGGATGCTCGAGCTCCCCAGGCTCTGCCCTGCTGCTGGAGCTCCCCTGAACGTGAGCTTTGTTGTCAGGACAGGGTGTGGAGCATTTTCAGCTCTCGGCTCGTGCACGGCGTGGGATTGCTCTGAGTGCACACCAGACTCTCTCTCGGTAGCTGGAAGTGAATTATTTGCTCCTCAGTGGTGCAGAAAGCTCTGCATGCCCCTGCTCTGTGGGACAGCTTGGGCTTCTCCATGGGATGGAAGCTGCCTGCTTCACCCCTGCTCGACAGACACAGAGCACCTTCACGGTGGCCCGGGGGACGTGGGATTAGGGAAATCTCCAACTGTTGTAAGAAAAGTACTCATCCCTTTTCCTTGTTCTCACTTGCAGCACCTCCAGCTGCAGCTGGACCAGGAGTGGGGTTCAGAGGGAAACAAGGCTGGGCTGCTCTGCCCCAACAAGGGCAAATTTCAGATTTTGGTACGATTTCGTTGTACAAGGGTGGAACGAACACTCAGAAAAGTGGAAACAGTGTTGTTACAGTGAGGTACCTCCAGCCCCGCCAGCTGGGTGAGGGGTGCAGGAAAGCATTGCCCAGATGTGTGGGCATGGAAACAGATGGACACTGCAGCCCTGGATTGCTGTGGACAGGTTATTTCTGTGCAGACAGGGGCAGTGCTGGGTCTAGACTTGGACAAGTTTTGCACCACTTTGAACTCAGTGGGATGAAACTATTGCAGAGACTGAAAATTTGGGTGGGAAAAGGTGTAGATGATGTCCCTGGAGCCTGGTGTCCATTGCCTGTGCCACTGATGTGTAGGACCATGGTTTTGAGTTCCACTTCCTCTCTGTTTTTTCTGTTTAAACCACTGGGAACAAGGATTAATGTTTGAGATTTTAATATTCAAGGATAGATTAAGACAACAGCAGCCTGATGTTAGGTGACCATTAAATATCAAATGCTATCAAAATCTCCAGCACCATCAAATCAAGTCCTAAATCCTAAAAGCTTTATATTTTCTCCCCAGTAATTACACCAGAGTATCACCTTTGGAGCCATGTTGTTCTTTGTTCAGCAATAAATGAGCAATTCCTGGAGAAATCCCAGCTGGGGCAGTCCTGGCCCTCCCGTGGCCAAGCCCTGAGTGAAAGGCAGATTCTCGTGGCTGAATTACAGAGCCACTAAACAAAATGGAAATGTTGATGTTCATTATTGATTTTATCCTTTGCTGCTCTGGAATGGTGCTACTGGGAGCTGTTTTAATCAGATTACCTTAAAATTTACTTACAGAATGAAGTGCTTAATTTATCCCCCTTTTTCCTTTCCCAAAGTGATACAACATGAAGGGATCAGCTGTGCTTCATGTAGAGCAGCCCTCCTCTTTCTGGTTTTCTCACTGTGCTTGTGTAATTCATTTTTTATCACTCTGAAAATCTTTTTTTTAAAACATTTTGCATTTGTTATATCTCCTCAAGTAATCGTTCATATTGGTTATGGAATAGAATAGACTGTGATTGTTGAAGATATAACTGCAAAATGTTTCCAATTTCTGGGAATACCTATTGAAAACTGCATTTACTAAACATCCATCTCCAGCTCGCTGTGCTGTCAGGTCACAGCTCCGTGCCTCTGCAGCCTGGGTGTCTTTGGGATTCAAGTCAGCCAGGCTGATTCCAGTTTAGGCGAGGATCTGGGAAGTGCTCCGTTTTGAGTGATATATCCTCTCATAATCTGGGAGGTTAAATGGTTTTTCTGATTTGATTCTTTACTGCCTTCCCCACTTCGCATCAGATGAAATCGGCTGTGAAATGACAGCAAATGCAAGTGGCACATTTGTGTGCCCGCCCTCAGCTGGGCGACTGCAGCGGGCTCAGAAAGAGGAACTGGCCTTTAATTGCCCCTCATTAGTCGTATGCCATAGACGATACGAGTGGCAATTTCAGTGGGCAGAGTGTCTGAGAAGCCCAGCCCCTGTCGTTATCCCAGGCTGTTCTGGGGCTGGAAGTGGCTCTGACTCAGGGCACCAAAGTGCCAAGTTCCTGCCAGGTCTGTGGCCAAGCAGCTCAGCTTGGGAAAAGGGACCCTGCCAGCTTTGCCCCTTGGCTGGGCAGGATGGATGAGCAGAATCAGAGAATCCCTGAACTGTTTGAGTTTGGAGGGACCTTAAAGCCCATCCAGTGCCACCCCTGCCATGGCAGGGACACCTCCCACTGTCCCAGGCTGCTCCCAGCCCCAATGTCCAGCCTGGCCTTGGGCACTGCCAGGGATCCAGGGGCAGCCACAGCTTCTCTGAGCAACCCATCCCAGCCCCTCACCACCCTCACAGGGAACAATTCCTTCCCAATATCCCATCTAACCCTGCCCTCTGGCAGTGGGAAGCCATTCCCTGTGTCCTGTCCCTCCATCCCTTGTCCCCAGTCCCTCTCCAGCTCTCCTGGAGCCCTTTTAGGTCCTGCAAGGAGCTCTAAGGTCTCTCTGGAGCCTTCTCCTCTCCAGGCTGAACCACCTTGTTCTTGCCACGTTCTGTGTTCACATTCATGTGGAATCTGGCTCTCCGTCCTCTTAAGCCCCTGGTGGGTACCTGATCCTGAGGGAAGCACTCAGACCAGGCCATCTCCTTGGAAAAACACAGAATCACGGAATTGTTTAGGTTGGAAAAGATCTTTAAGATCATTGAGTGCAACCACAAAGCAGCACGGGTAAAACTGTGCTGCCCTCCAGGGATGATCAGACTGAGCCCCTGCCGTGATCCACGCCGAGGGCCACTCAGCAGGGGAGCCTTTCACAGGAACAAGACTTTTAATCTGTGGATTTATCAAATGTAACCCTCTCCTTGCAGTGTCCTGCCCTCCTTCCCTGCCATTCCTTGGCAGCGAGCAGCTCTGATCCCAGCTCTTCCCATCATTCCTCCCCCTGACCACCACTTTGGAAGGAGGATGGAGGTTTTCATGGCTTAGCAGATGGCAGCAAATCTTGATACCTGCATTTCATAGCCTGGCTCGTGGGGTTAGAGTGATGTATTTACTCCAGCACCTTAAGTCAATGAATTACATCCAGCCCTGCAAATGGTCATAAATATGATAGTCCGTGTGAGCTGAGGTAATTGCCTGCTTTATATATGTGTTTATCTTCCCTGCATTGCATACACAATGTGCATTATGTCAGGGAGATGACAAAGAGCAGCCATAATGCTCCTCAACTGCATATTTCTCCTTAGTTTATGGCTGAGGCTCGGAGTTGTCTTATGCAGAGTTGGCTGCAGTGGTTTCATATAAATTAACATACTTAGAAAATGTCAAGGAGCATTAATTGACAATTTCAGAGGCCTACCTTGCTAAATACCAGTTCAGTTCTGAAGCCTGTCTCTGCAAGCTTAATATATGGAAAATAATGCTTATTCATGAATGGCTTATGTAACTTGGCATTAATTACGTGGCAGCGAGCGCTGGCTGTCACAGATGGTCTTTCTATAAAACCAGGTGCCAAAAATAAAGTTGCAAGCCCCACGAGGGAACTTCTGGGCTGGGTATTTAGCTCTTTGGAAAACCAGGGCACATCATCTTGTGTGGAAATACCGACTTACTAACCTAATTCTGGACCCACTTTTGGCAGGGAATTGGCCTATATAAAAATATTTCACATCAGCACCTTCTCCTGCAGCTCGAACGAGGGGATCCATGGCAGTGCCCCCAGCCCAGCACTGCCCTACCACTTCCCACCTGGAAAACGGAGGTGACACTGAATATTCCCGTTGATAAAAGGTGAAACAAGCCGAGGTTTTTATCTGAACAATTAGCACAGTGTTGGTGATTGCTTTGCCTGCCCTCCAGCCTGAGCTGTGTCACAGCTGGGAGCAGCTGGTTGGTGTGGAGGTGCTCAGCTGAATGCTAATTGTTGATTAATATAGCCCTGGGCTGTAAAAACCTCCGTTTCTCTCTTTAGTGTTTTCCCCATGCACCAGGAAAGTGCTGCTGTCTCTCCAAGGTTTCCTGCTCCTCATTCCAGCTGGGAGCATGGCCAGCTCCACTGCTCCTGGGAACTTCCCTGCCTCCCCAAACAAAGTTAAGTAAGGCTGAAAGATGAGATTTGAAGGCATTTATTGATTTTGCTTTAAGGTTCTGTTCTTTCTTTCCCATCAATACACTGTTTGCTTTACACAGTGCCCTGTGCTGTAAGGATATTCCCAGAAAACGATGCACATAACGTTATCTGTGAGCACATGGATATCAAATGAGCTGGCCTGTAAATCCCTGGAAATCAGGACTGGAAGCACCATCCATGGAGCTGCACTCTGAGCCATCCCTGCTCTGCTCCGAGCTGGAGTGGGAAGGGCAGCCCTTCCTGAGCACGGAGGGCTGGGTTTCCTTGGCACCAGTGGATGCTGCAGTGTTTGGGGCCCCAGAGCTCTGCGGTGATGGGTTTCTATGGCAACTGGCTGGTAAAGCCAGGGCTGGGGGGGCCTGCCCTGTGCCCCCAGCTCTTACCTAGCTGGGGTTTTGTTTGTGCCAAATAGGCCCTTCTTTCATAATTTCCCTCTTATTTTGCATTGCTGCTGTTGAAATAGTTTCTGTGGTCCCTAAATCCTCCCCCAAGATCAGGCAAAACTGAGCCTAGAAATGCTCTCCTGGACTGACAGCAAGCGTTTATTGCCCTGACCCTCCTGCCCTCCTCTTCCTGCCTGCTTTTCCATCCCCTGCTCCTCCCATCCCGGGAGCTGTGGGGATACAACCTCTCTCTTCAAATCCCAGACTGGTTTGGGTTGGGAGGGACCTTAAAGCCCATCCAGTGCCACCCCTACCACGGGCAGGGACCCCTTCCCCATCCCAGGGTGCTCCAAGCCCTGTCCAACCTGTCCTGGGACACTTCCAGGGATGGGGCAGCCACCACTTCCCTGGAGAGCCCATTCCAACGCCTGCCCACCCCTGTGGTGATCTCCCATGCCAACCTAACAGGGTTCACTTTCCAATACAATCCCAGGGGTCATTTTGTCTTCTCTTGCTTGAAACCTAAAAAAGAAAATATAAAAAAAATTGCTTTAACCCATCTGCAAAGCAACTCCTTCAAATTAAATCCCGTGACAAACCCAAAGGAGTGTAATTGAGAAGAGACAAGAGGCTCTTGCCCCGGGAACAGGGTGATGAGGAATTCCCTGGCAGGGTGGTGCCGTTGTTCCCCTGTGTCACCCCACTGTCCCCACCGGCACTGGGGCACTTGCTGCTGTTCTTGTGAACCTTTCAGTCGTGTCCTTCCCCTTTGTGTGAGACCCCTGCTCCAAGATCTCGCCCCTGGCAGTGACAGGATTCAGCCCAGCCCTCAGGAACTGAGGAGAACTCTCCTGACGGGCGTTCCAGGGGTGCTGCTCAGGGAAGGTGTCTCTGCTGGAGCCACTCTGGGGATTGCAGAGAGCACAGCCTGTCCCTGGTGGGCTGCTTGACCATGAAATTGCCCATGAAATGGGAATCTATTGTTTATCATGCTAATTAGAAACCTCGAAAGTTTATTTAAAGGTCACTGGAAAGCCATGAGAAATATCTTAGATGTGAAAGGAAGAAAAGTCAAGAAGCCATAGGGGGTTTGGGTTATTTAGTAGAATGTTATTGCTAATATTTAAGATACTTTCTGAGATGTGCATTAAATTAATAAGGGAGATGAAGGAGTGTTTTAATACAACTTAGTGTGGAAGTAGCTCTCAGAATTTATTTTATTCATAGATTTTTGCATCAAAGGTCCTATAATGATTAATTTTCAAACTTACAGGTTTAAACAGCAAAATAAGAAATAATAGCTCCGAAGCTGCTTTGAAATACTTAATAAAATGGTGTTCTGTAAAGCACTAAATGGCTGCCTAATGCCATGAGCACTTCAAAGAACAGTTTTTGCAATATTTCTATTCAGTTTTCTGCACTCTGCAAAGCTGACTCACTGTATAGGGCATGGAAATATTTTCAAGTGGGCAAAATCGAGGTATTGTTATATTCCAACAAAAGCCTGGGCTGGAAAACTGCACTGAGTGCTTGGTAGGGCAGGAGTTAATTTGGTGGTGCAGAAGGTTCCTCAGCCTTCCAGATTCCAGGACAAACTCAAAATACAGTCAGTAGGGAAAGGGATGTTGTTATTCTGAGGGATGTCTGATGTGGGGCTGCTGCAGAGGCACTGAGGGACTGAAACAGCCCCAAATCCAAATTTTTTTTGTAGGAAAATTCCTGTCTTTCCACGGGCAAAAAGCATCTTCATGTCAAACCCAAGGGGTGTAAAAGCAGAGGTTCCAACCTGGAGAGTGCCCAAGTTTCCCCTTAACGGGTACTGGAGGGAGAGAAGTTCCTCCTGGGATGCTCCAAAGGGAAGAGAGAAATTCCTCCTTAAATCCTCTGAAATAAGAGCAGGATTTGGCCCCTTCCAGCTCCCGGGGAGGCAGAGGGCAGCTGGGACCCAGGGCTGAATCCTGCTACAGGAGGGCTCCTAATTGTAAATTCAGGCATGCAGAGGATTAATTGCCAGCAGGTGTCAAAGATAAGAAATTTCTCTCTGATCCGGGCAGGGGGTAACTCTGAGTATTTCCCTGCATTGTTCTGTTCTTACCATTGTTCAGGAGGACAGCAAATAAAAATCTTCGTGAGGAAATGGGATAAACAATTTTGCTGCTGTCAGAAAAGGAGAAAACGCAGCGCAAGGCTTCAAAGGGGAGAAATTGTTAATTAGGAAATGACTGCTTGAAAAAAAATATAATTGGGGAGGTCAGAGAGTTGTGAAAAGCCAGCCTGTAGTTTCATGACCTGCCCTGAGCCAAGGGTTACACAAAACCCGCCCCAGCAATTTACTCGGGTTCCTTCCTCCTTGTGTTGTGGGAAAACGAGTGAATTTAGCAATTAGTGGAGCTGCTGATGGACTCCTGGCCATCCCCAGCCCCTCGCCCCCTGCCTTGGGGCTGCCCTTGTCTCTCCAGCCCGGGCACAGGGCTCAGCCTGGGAGGTCCTGCCACCCCCTCTGCTGCTCGGGAGGAGGTGCAGAGCCCACCAAGCCCTTTAATGAGGGGCTGGTCCCTGTGGAGAGCAGAAGGAGAAGGGCCTTGAGAAGGTGATTCCCTGCAGCCCCCACGGCCCAGGCCGGCTGTTTCTGTTGTCTCTGCAGGTGGCAGGGAGAGCGATTCCTGTTGGTAGGAGCAGGGCATGAACCTGAGTGAAGGACCTGGCTGTCCATGGAGTGTCCTGGGAGCACCCACGGAGGGAATTCCTGCTGAGAGCAGCACTCTGCAAATCCAGGCTTTTGTTTGCCCTCCATCCACACAAACAAACCTGAGAGGTCACTGATGAGTCAGCCCCAGGTATGGAGCTGGGCCAGGGCAGGTTCAGGTTGGATTTTAGGGAAAGGTTCTTCCCCCAGAGGTGCTGGCACTGCCCAGGCTCCCCAGGGAATGGGCACGGCCCCGAGGCTGCCAGAGCTCCAGGAGCGTTTGGGCAGCGCTGCCAGGGATGGACAGGGTGGGATTTGGGGGGTCTGGGCAGGGACAGGGGCTGGACTGGATGGTCCTTGTTGGTCCTTTCCAGCTCAGGACATTCCCTGACTCTATGAAAGGTCTCACCAGACCAGTCTGATACTGGTTTGGAGTATTAAACCCAGCATCACAGCCAGGTTAGGGAGGAATGATTTAAAATCATGGAATTGTTTAAGGTGGAAGGAACCGTAAAGTTCATCTCATTCCAATCCCCTGCCATGGCTCCTGCAGATCCTTAGGACGTACAGAATACATTTCAGTCATCATTTCCACGTGTGACAGAAAGTCATGGCACCCCTGTAATGAAGCAAAGCAGAGCATGAAATAATTAAGTGCAGTCAGAAATAATTAATTATATGGTAAGTGCCACAGCTGGCTGATGGGGCTGCTCCAGGGCCTGGGGGTGTCTGAGGCAATGATGATGCCCCGAGATGTGGTTTGGTGCATAAAGTCACCAACCAACGTGGCTTTAGGATTTTTGCCATCACCCTCAGCAGCAGCCGAGGCACAACCATTACTTGGGATCCTCTGTGCAGTATTTACATGGATGAAAATGGCCTTTTGCAGTGGGCCTGTGGGGTGTATTTAGACAAGGAGGAAAGCGTTGCTGGAGCCTCGCGTGCCTCTGCGAGCAGAAGGCTCCCGGCCCACACAGCCCGTAAAAAAGCCAACGCTTGGGTTTAAATTAGCACCCAGCTCTGTGCCAAAGCAAACAGGAGGAGCCCAGCAGGCACGAGCTTGTGGTGCCTGAGCCCCCGCAGGGCCCGGGGTGGCAGCAGCAGCAGGGAAGGACGTTCATCCCGAGCAGGGGACACGCTCGTGTGACGGGGCTGCTGAGTCCTGAACACCCCGCTGAGATCCCTCTGCTTCCTGCCCTCCTCCTGTTAGAGCTGGGCTGGACACCCCGATGGATTTACAAAACAGAAACAATGCTGAAATGCCACTTCACGGCATTCTCCAGTCTCCCTTCTTCCTGTAAATATCATTGTCAGCTTAGGAAAAGTCATCAGCAACGAGGCTGTTGAGTCCCAACATATGAAGAAGTTTTTAATTCCTTTCCCTGAAAGGAAGAAAAGAAAACCAATTTCTTAAGGATATTATGGAAATCTTTACATTTGGATTTCAACCCCAGAGTAATTAAGGAAAAATTCGAGATTGATGCAATGAGGGTTTTCTTTACTTCTCTAGAAGGAGCCACTCTCGAACAAGTGTGATGAGCAAGTCTTTGCTCAGTCTCTACATCCATTTTGGGCCATGCTGGTGAAATAAAAGCAAGTGGGATTAAGTGTAGAGGAGGATCTAATGGGCATTTTGGATTTTGACAGCTGCCCTTGACATCATGATGGACAAGGGGTAAGGGCTTTAAACTGCCCAAGGGCAGGGTTGGATGGGATATTGGGAAGAAATCCTTCCCTGTGAGGGTGGGGAGGCCCTGGCACAGGGTGCCAGACTGGAAGTGTTCAAGTCCAGCCTGGACAGGACTTGGAGCAACCGGGGATAGTGGAAGGTGTCCCTGCCCATGGCAGGGGGTGGGACAAAATGAGCTTTAAGGTCTTTTCTAACCCAAACCATTCTGGGATTTTTATGATCATGCTTGTCTGTCCTCCCTGAGCCCAGCCAGGAAATTCCTGTAGTGCAAAGCTTGTAGAGCTCATTTTCCCAAGCAGAAGAGGCAGCTTCCCATCTGGATAGGTTTTTTTTTCCTTTCTTGCTGTGAAAGGAACGTGCACTCAAGCAGAATTTGAAGTCACTGGCAGAAAATAAGGCAGCGAGAGCACGAGGGAAACTGGAGGGACTGTGCAGGTGTGAGCAGTGTATGGAATAGTAATGAGGGAGTTGGAGAAAAGACAGGGAATATGTAACACTGAAGAGTAGAAGATAAGCAAAGCAAAACGTGCAGGGCTGCCAGTATCCCAGCAACACCAAATTCTGTGTGTGATAGGGCCGGATGAGAGAGCCGGGGACTGGCAGGTCCCCAGTCTGCTGCCAGAAACCCTGGTCCCGCTGCACGGTGTCAGCTGCAGGGTGGGAAGCACACGCAGCTGTGGGGCTTCGTGCAGCAGCTGCTCCAGGAACAGCATCCCCAGGATGGGAGGTGGCACCCGGGGCCGGGATCGGCGTCAGAGCTGAGAATTCACTTCACTTCCAGCCCAGGTGGAGTGCTGGCATTGCTGGTGGGCACTTTGGGGTTATGTTTTCTGCCCAGAGGTGGTGCTGGCCTCAGCCTAGCTGCTCCCAAGGAAAAGGAATGGCTGGTTGCCACAGGGAGAGTTTATCAATGTAACAGGGCCTCTGCGGGCGCAAATAAATGAGAATTTCCTGTGAGCGAGCATCTGAGTGGCAGTAAATGGTATCAAAGAGAAGATCTGCACATTTTTTTGAGGAAGAGGAGACAGGAGGCTCAAGCAGGTGGACTTAGGCAAGCTGCCAGTGCCAGGAAAGCAAGTGATAAATGGATGTCTTGGAAAAGCCTGAATGGAGGAATAACAACCATCAACAGCAGAAGACACTGAATGAGATGGATTCTCATCTCTAGAAGCTTCCTATGTTTATTATTGATGGCACCACAGGTTTTATTTCTTTGCTTTTTGTACTTTTCAGTACAATCCGGTTAGGAATTCAACATGCCAAGGCAGGTGATGGAAGGATTCTGGAAGGAAAGTGAAAAATGACATAAATGAGCTGCAAAAACAGCCCTGCCCTGGCAAGGAGTACAAGGAACTGGAGGTAATCCTACATGACCAAGGCTTTGTTTTCCTAGTTCTCACTAAAACGTCGTGGAAAGAGTCTCAGGACAGGGCAGGTCTCTGTTTCCACAGGATTTCTGGCTAACTGACCCCTTTTTCCCCTTCTCTAATATCCTGGGCCTGATTTTAGAGGTAAGTGCACACCAAGGGGTTTGGATTGGCATATAAAAGATTCACTGCTCCCCTCTTCAAACTCTCCACTCTCTTCAAACTCTTTTCTTCAAACTCTTTTCTTGCACATCTTTTAAACTGGTAATTCTGTCCTGTCTCCTCTGGTGAGGGCTGCTGAAGTGGGTGCAGTGGGATCTCACACGGAGAGGGAGGCGATGTGCTGGTGAGTAATGGTGAATTTTTCAGGAAATGAATAATTTCGGGACTTTCTAAAGGTCACTTTGAGTTCCCATGAACTTTTCCAGTTGGTTATATAAAATGAGAAGAGAGAACTCTTAGTCGAGATAACTGTCAGTCGGGTGAGATAACTGGAGAAAGGCCCTGGCAGGTCAAGCCACTTCAGTGACAGATTTTGGGAAGAGACCAGTCAGCAGAGCTGCCTCCCCTGACGGGTGTCTGAAATGGAAATTCCAGCTCTCCCTCTTGCAGCAGATTTAAGTGGAAGTTCACTGCCCTGGTGGGCACCTGGATTTTGTAACTGACCTCTGAGAGGCACCTGAGCCAACCTTTTGTCACCACTTCTATAAATTAGAGCCCAGACTGGTCAGCGGGAGTGGCTGAAGGCAGAGGTGGAAAAGACAGAGGGACACCTGCCCCTGAGTGTCCAGGATCTCCCTAGGGGCAGCTCTGGATGACTGAGAAGTGGTTCAGGGGCTGGTGAGGGGAGCTGTGCTGGTCCTGCTGGGTTTGGGGGCTGATGCTCTGCAGGACCAGCTCTGGAGCCCCCCAGTGCCACGGCTGAGCTTGGGGGGCTGGGACAGGAGACTCCCGTGGTGGGGAAGGCCTTGGCTCCACAGGGAATCTGCTCCAGCTGCAGATCTGCAGCTCAGGAACAGATTCCGTGCCCTGCTGGCAATGCCAGTCCAGCCTGGCAGGGCCCAGTTCCTGGAGAGACCACGGACGCTGCCGGAGGGAGCACGGCTCAAAGCATCCCATGGAAAGCCATGGACAGCTACAGTCCTACTCTATCTGCTCTACTCTATCTGCTCTACTCTATCTACTCTATTTTCTAGCAAAAGACTGGAATTCAAAGCAGCAGAATGTTTCCCTTTGTTACAATAATTTCAACTCCAGGTATGCAGTTTTCTTTTCCTAATTCTTCTTCAAATCTGCACTCGGTGATTGCCAGGGATGAGAAATGGATTGGGTTTTCCACGGTGCTGTGCTCCAGGTCAGCTTGGAAACACGGGAAATGGCCGGTTAATGGCAGTTTAACACCAATTAACAGGCCACTTTATAATAGATTAGCATTCGGAGTCTGTTCAATTGGTAATTACAATAATTAACTCTTGAGCTTGCCTGTGCTTGTGAACAAAAATTTGGTGCCTCTGTTTACCCTGGAGAAGGCGATGCAGGAGCAGACATGGATCATTTGGAGTGCTGGAGCCAGGCAGGATGGCAGGGGCACTAAATTTGGGCTGGCTCTTGCCGTGTGCTCACAGGTGCCAGCCCAGGTGGAGGGGACTCTATAAATGACTGTTTCAGTGCTGGCTGAGCACAGCTCAGATTTAGTGTGTTGCTGGGAGAGGCATCTGTGCTGCAGAGCAGCCTCTGCATCCCTGGCCTCACACAGATGGATTTCCCACCTCCTTGAGCCGGTTATTTTCAGCATTCAGCACTCGGAGCTGAAGTCAGACTCCCAAATAAATCCCGTCCTGTTGGGAGCACTGATGGTGAGAAGTGCCTGGCAAGAGGCAGCTCCATCCTGATGCCCCAAAGAGCTCCACATCCAGCAGGACGCTGTCCTACATTCTTTGGGAAAGCTCTGTTTGCTCTCGAATCCTTCAGGAAAGGCAGTGGTGACCTGTGGGGCTGGAATCAGGGCGTGGAGGCAGCAGGATGGACTGCTGGCTCTGGGAACAGGTCTCTGCTCACACTGTCCTGGTGGGCTAAAGGTTGTAAAATCTCCTTTGTAATTCTTGGGTTCCTCTTGAGTTGATGCACCTCATTTAATTTCAGTGACCTTTTCTCTTAAATACTGTGAAATCTGATGAGAAATGCTAAAGGTGAGCTCTAGTTGTGGTTGTTTTTTAAATATTCAGGCAGTGGGCAGAGCTAACACAGCAAATGTGGCCCGTGTGTGTATTGCTTCACTCCTGCACTAATTAAATAAATTAATAGAACCACTGGATCATGAGGCACCAACCCTGGGGAGCCACGATCCAAATCCCACTTCTGGGGGATGGATTTCTGTATCATCAGGAACCAGGAACTGTTCTGGCAATGGGGGAAAAGAGGTTTAAAAGAAAAATTGGGATTTTAAGGTAGAATTGTATTGCTCAGATTGTGTGGCTGGATTTTTGTCACCCAGGCTGTTCCAGGTGCAGCGATGGGCTGGGCTGAAAGCAATTTTGGGAAAAAGAATTTGGCAGAAAAATGGGAATAATTGGGAAAGCTGAAGAAGGGTTCAAAATTCCTCAGTCCAGGGGGAGAGCTGCTGCTCTGAGAAACCTTGTTCAGAAAATTATAAATTTATTTTCCTTCATTAATAAGGAACTTCTTTTTCCTTCCCCTTGCCTGTTCCAGGACCTTCAACAGAAGGGGAATCCTCTGCAGAGCCTCTTCAAACACAAATAAATCCTGCAGGGCACTCTGGGGGCGAGGAGCAGCTGTTTGAGAGCACAGCTGCTGCACGGCCTCCTTGTTACCCACTCGTGGCTCCTTAGAGCCGAGCTCTCTCCGTGGTGGTGTTAAAGACCATTTTCTATCCCGAGGTGCCCTGGATGAGCTGGAGATGTCTCCAGCCCCCGGCACCCCTCCAGTCCTGCTGCTGCTGGGGCTCCGGGGTGCCCCCCGATGGAGGGGGGTTTGAGGGTGGGGAAGGGACCCGGTTCAGCTGCTCTCAGCACGGAGCTGGATCTTGGGCACCGGTAATGAAGCAGCTCATGAAACGGGGAGATCTCTGTGATGCACCAGCACTGCCCAAAGGCTGAGAGCCAGGTCCTGGCTGCAGTGAGCGAAGGCTGCAGAGGTGCCTGGGGTCAGACATGAACCCTTACCAATAACCAATATCCAATAAGCAATTAACCCTTACCAATGGTTCGTGTGCTGCTGTCTGTGCCACAGATCAAATATTCCAGCGGGTTCGGGCTGCTGGCCCAGGGGTGGAACAGGAGGACACATCTCGGACCTCTGAGCCCTTGCTGTGATGAAAAGCTGCAGACAAAACTCTCCAACAAATGTCTTTATAATACTTAACATTCATTGGAGCAAAAGGAGAAT
Organism: Daphoenositta chrysoptera; assembly: GCA_013397915.1. NCBI lineage: Eukaryota > Metazoa > Chordata > Aves > Passeriformes > Daphoenositta > Daphoenositta chrysoptera. The sequence continues at coordinate 466,938 of VZRO01002602.1, forward strand.
AATGAGCACTGCAGCCATCCCAGGTTAGTAATTACCGCCGTCATTATTAATTTTCCAGAGCAATCTCGTCAAATGAGTCATTATTATCTCAATTCCTTAGCCAGGACTGATTGATTCTCTCTCCCTGTTGTGACTAATTCCATATAATGTCTGAGTACAATATAGAACTATAGAGCCAGAGTAATTCTAATGCAGGATAATTCCAAATAACCAAATCCCTTGCCTTCAGCTCTGTTTAGATCTGATGCTTCATACTACTTAATTGAAATAAATACCCCAATCCTGTCACTCCCTGCTCTCCACAGCCACTGGAATGCCACTGGAGACAGGGATTCCTGTCAGCCTGGGAGCTGCCCTGTGTGTGCCAGTGTTGTGTCTGTGCTGGCACCGAGCAGGAGCTTCACAGCACTCACAGGAGCAGCGTGGTGTGGGCTGAAGGAAGTGTTCATCATCCTCAGCTCTTCCTAATGTTAATTTTGGCCATTTTTAAGGAAGGTTTTGTTGGTTTGTCTGTCTGTGCAGGTTTTTTTGGAGGAGAGGCTAAAGGTGATGGGTGTTTAGCTCTGTTCCATTATCTCTGCTTGCAGTTGAGTGTCAGCAGATCTGAGCATGAAGAAGTTCAGTGCAAGACAAGGAGAGGGGTCTCTGGGGGTGGGAATGTGGCTCCTGCCTCGCTGGAAAGGGTGAGGCAGAACAATTACCTTTCCTTTAGAGGAACTGGAAAACCACTCCTTGCATTTCCCTGGAGCTGGAGGGAAGGAGGAGGAGAGCGCAGTTATTTTACAACCTTGACCTTTTTGTCTCCCAGACTTCAAACACGATCAGACTGGAGAGGGAAAAGAGGAGGCTGCAAAGCCAGGAGGAGCAGCAGAGGGGCCGTCAGAGGAACCCTCAGCACTGGAACTTTTCTTTTCAGACCAGGAAGATGTGATGGTTTAATCCTGGACCATGGGGAGGGTGAGGCACTCCCTGTCCCTGCCCTCAGCCTAAAGCCAGCCCTTCCCAGCAGCATCCTCCTGCCAGCAGGGACTGTGGCTGTGCTGACATTTAAGGATATTGGTGTAGGTTCCTCTGGACTGGATTGGGGGAATTAAAAATATTGAATTGGACAGTAAATAAAGGAGGAGAGGTCATTGCCATCGAGCACTCCTTTATTTCTGGTTATTTACTGAGGCAGTTCCACTTGAGTCCATTAGTGCTGAATTGAGGATTCTCTTCCACAGCCCCTGGAAGCAGAACTTGTCTTCCCTGGTGGGTGTCAGGATTGGAATCCAGTGGGATTCTGTGTTGCAGCAGGGGTTGATGTTGTCCATGGGATGCAGCCAGGGAACTGTCACATCCCACCCCGGGGCCAGCCAGCCCTGTGCCACCACCTCCCCTAAGGGCCGTGTCCCGTCCTGTTCTCAAGGTGATAAAATTTCATCATTTCCAGATTTTAACAGGAATACTCCATGATATTTGTGCCACCTTCTTGGAGATATCTCTGCTGTAAATTCCTGCTTTTCCTGATGTTCCTCCCTGCGTTCAGCCAGCAAGAACAAACTGAGGTGATAATTTTACGTATTATTTCTCTTATTCACAGTAAAAATAACACCCTGTTTGTAGTAATTAATTAGATATTTACTATGTTTGAGATGCTGAAATTAAAGCAAACCTTGAACTGGTGGGAGGGTCCTTTTGGGCACGTGGAGCCCAGTGCTGGAGTCAGGCCTGGCACCTTCTGCTGGCCACAGAGGAGCCCAGAGCTGGTGACACAGTTGGTGCCCCAGAGCAGGAGCTGACCTATGTCCAAACCCTTCCTGCATCCAGGGATGTGAACAGCTCAGCTGGAATCAGTGTAAAACAGTCTGCTAAAGGATGGATTTATAGGAAAAACAAGCTCAGGTTTGTAGTAACCTGGCTTGGTACAAAAAAACAACCCAGTTCTGGTATTACAACAATTTGAATATCAGTTAATGTAACTTCTTACATCCAACCAAGCTGGGAGATAAATCTCTTGTGTTTTTATAATAAATGTTACTTTATGGCAATCACCATATGCTACCTCTGGTCCTGTTTGGAGTGTAAATCATAACAAGTGTGGATCCTAAAATGCTTTATTGTCTTTTTATGGCCACATACGGCTGCTGCTCCTTCCATTTGTGATTAATTTTTTTAATGGTTCCCCCTAGAACCTAAAAAATAATTAAAGCTAATGAATACTCTGCAGTGACAGTAAAGGAAGGAGCATATTGCATCTCTTCTCACTCCCCAGATCGGATCAAAAGCGGGCTGGAGCTGTGAAGTTGTGACACTGACATTTTGTACTGAGCTGCCAACCACCTCCCGAGACCAAAGGATGACTTTGGGGAAGAGCAGGAATTAGAGTTTTCATTGTTTCACAGCAATAGTGCTGAGAGGCTGGAATTAAAAGCAGTTGAAGTCACAATGTTTATTTCTTAGCAAGTCCTTTTTAAAGAAATCAATCCAAGATGTAAAGGACTTTAAGACAGATTTTTCCCTTTGTCCTTGCCCCTGCTGCATGAAGTGAGATATTCCATGAACTGGGACTGGCCAAAAGGTTGGTTCCAAGCCAGCAGAGAGCACAGCCCCTTCTCCTTTGCCAGCCTGCAGCCTCAGCTCTGTCTGTCTGTCCGGGCTGGGGTCCCTGGCCCGGGAGCTGCAGCTGCTGGTCCCCAGCTCAGCCACAGCCCTGGCAGAGCCTCCCAGTGCCACTGCTGCCACCTGCACTCCAGATCCTGAGCTGGCACCCTGCTGCCCCCCAGCCAGGGGTTTTAGCTGCCCTCCAGAAACTCCTGAGTTTGATTTTATTATTTTTTCCCTCCTGTGCACTTGGATGTTGAACTTCTGCCTGTTTTGCATGGGAGCACAGCCAGCTTTGAGCACGGCTTAAAAACCTTTAAAATTCACTTCTCAAAACTAATATTTATCTGTAAAGGCTGTAATTAGAGTGTGGGGGCTGTTGCTGTGCACGTATCTGCCTCTCTCTGGGCTTCCTGCAGCTCACAGCAGCTTTGAAATGAAACTTGAGGGGAATAATTGACAGCCAAGGGCTGGGCTGGGGTTAAAGTGTCAGTGCTGCAGGAGGAACCTCAAAGGTCCCGTTCCGTGGGGGCCTGGCCAGGGCTGCAGCTGTGGGGACAGATGAAAAACAAACTCCCCAGGCAGCTCTTGGCATGGTGTCACCTCCTCCTTCATGGCTGGGTGTGAGCACACGGGGCTTGGAATTCACTGGGAATTTTCCATGTCTGCTTTTCAGGCCATGAGTGGAACTGGCTCCTCCTTCTCCTCCTTCTCCTCTGTTGCACCTTCAACCTTTCTGCCCTCCCAACTTCATGGCCAGTTACCAGTTACATCAAGAAATAATTTTCTTCTAGAACAGATTTAATTACAGAAACAAGCAAATAAAGAATAATTAAGAATTCCCATCATCTGCAGAACTGGTGGGAGAATGAGTTGCCTTGCAGCCAAGTCACTGGTAGAACCCTAAAATTGAATCCCACCTTCTGAATTCCAGTTTGACATCTTAAGCTGGATACTCTTGCTTCCATTTTATGCTTTATGTTGATTAATTTCTGGTAATAAGAGTTTTAACTGGTTAAGTCAGTTAACTGGTTATTTGGCAAGATAAAAGCAGAGCCTTAAGAAAGCACTTTTTCATTTGGAAATGTTGATTCCAAAAAGAGAGCCATTTATAGTTAAAACCTGCAATGTATAAGAAAAAGGGTCACTCAAATCAATGTCAAGTGGGCAGACTTTACTGTCCTGGCTCCTTTTTAAAGAAACTTTGATGACCATAAAGTTGCCATTTTCTGTGGTAGGTTCCCTGGGAGCTCCCCCTGTAGAGTTGTGCGGTATCCTGAGTTAAAGTGAACCAAATTAAACTGTTGTGGCATATAAAAACAGCCAACAAAGGCAGGCAGCTTTTTTCCTGAGCCCCCTGAGATTTATTCTGACAGTTTGCAACTCGATGAAATGGATAATGGAAGTCCCTTGTCACAATAACTCAGCTTAAATGTATTGTTGGATTAATAGACTCAGTTATCCACTCTTCCAAGGAGAAAAATGACTTGTGGTTTCACATCAGGCCCTCACTCATGGCATCCCATCAAATTAACCAAACAGGCCAAACTCAAACTCCTGGCAGAAGCCAGGCACTCTATGAGTTGTGTCATAAAAATGAGTTTATTTATTTATAACGATTCCTAATTGCCATGGCAACAGCTGTGGGTGACACGCGGGGGTGGCCCTGAGTCCCCAGCGGGGCGCTGGCACCCAGGGCGAGGGATGTCCCTGTCCCTGCTCAGGGAGCGTCGGCCTGGTGGCACCTCCCTGTGCAGCAGCTCACTGAGCAGGTGCTACACCTGGGGAAGGGCTGCAGGCTCATTTCCTGTGCCGTGGATTGATGTGGGGAGGGGAATTCACAGCTGGTGGGAACAGCTCGCTGCCTTTCCCTGGAGCTCGTGGAGCATTCCGTGGGATTTACCGCTCACACCCTGGGGAAAGGCTCTCCCCGGCCTCTCGTTCCAGGGACAAGGCACACTGGCCTTGTCATTCCTACCTCTCTTGTCCTTGCACTAAATAACCTCACGAGATGATTTCACTCTTTGCAAGGTCATAGTTTGGTTCAGTTTTACACGGGCCAGACACAAAACCCGCTGGCACGGGGTGCCCAGAGCAGCTGGGGCTGCCCCTGGATCCCTGGCAGTGCCCAAGGCCAGGCTGGACATTGGGGCTGGGAGCAGCCTGGGACAGTGGGAGGTGTCCCTGCCACGGCAGGGGTGGCACTGGGTGGGCTTTGAGGTCCCTCCCAGCCCTTCTGGGATTTGTGTGCAGGGCACTCAGGGGCTCCCTGGCCCAGCCGTCCCTCTCTGCCCCATGGACGGGCTGCGTGGCTGCACTCCCACCTTTGTATGGGGTCACCTGTGGGTTTTCGGAGCAGTTTTGATTCTGTTTTGTTCTCCGACCCCCAGTGGGAGCTCCCAGCCCCGCTCCTGCCCCACGGTTCATCAGCAATCGTTCATTAGCGCGGGCGGGGTGGGTTTTCCCGGCTCACATCTGCAGAGGGGCAAGGGCTGGGTTTAACAGCTGGAAAGCTGCCGGGTGTTTGGCTGTGGCAGCGCTGTGTGAGTGCGGCAGGGCTCCTTCCCCGGCTCTCCGGGGGAATCCGTCTGGCAGCCTGCCGGGCGTGAAATGCGAATTTTGAAGTCTAAACCTCTGAGAGCTCACGGCACTCTGAGGCAGCAGTTTCCCTTCAAAGTCCCTCTCTGCCTGTGCTCAGCACCTCTTGTGATGTAGCACACGTTGCCTCCGCAGAAAGTCAGAAGGTTTGCTTCCTAAAAATCTCATTTTCTTCTCCTAATTAGGTGTTTTTCCCAATGAGCCATGTGGGAGTCGATGGAGAAGGTGGGGATGTTGGCACGGCCCGGCCCCACGGATGCTGACTGATGAAGCATCAGCTTTGAACACTGGATTTCCTTCTGAAGCATCGAATAAATAAGAGAGGTGGAAGATGTGAAGGCAGGGAGGATGTGTGGCACAGCTCCTTCCCCACCTTGCTCAGGTCAGTGGGGTTTCCACCTCAGCGTTCCCTTCTCTGTGATTTCCTTTAAGCCTATTTTATTAAATGCCATCTGCTACCTGCCCCTAAATGTGGCTGAATTTAAGGGGTTGTCCCTGCGGGGATGAAATCGTGCCCAGCAGGAGCTCAGAGCCAGGCCACTCACCTCCAGGTGCTGGCTGTCCACAAACCCCTCCAGACAGAAAGGGGATGAAACACAACACAAAAGTTCATCAAGGGAGATGTTTTGAACTAAAAAAGGGCAGATTTGGAGTAATTAGAAGGAAGAAATTTTTTACAGTGCGGGTGGGCAGGCCCTGGCACGGGGTGCCCAGAGCAGCTGTGGCTGCCCCTGGATCCCTGGCAGTGCCCAAGGCCAGGCTGGACATTGGGGCTGGAGCAGCCTGGGACAGTGGGAGGTGTCCCTGCCATGGCCTGCAGAAGGCCTGGCAGGGTTCTCCACATGGCTGGGTGGAAATTGGAGCCCCCAGCACAAACGGTGATGGGAGCATGCACAGGACCCTCCCTGGAGCAGCAAAACTGCCGAGCACAGCACATCCCTGAAGCAGGGAAGAGCTTTTATTTTAAACTGTGACCATGAAACAGGAAAAAGCTTCTGCCTTTTGATTTTTGCCTTTAACACGTTAAAATAGAGGCACCTGCTGCCTGCTGGGCTCATTAAATATGTCTTTTTATTTTCATAAATCACCATGGTAGAATTTGAATTATTTACTCGGTAAACTCGAGGCTACATTCATTTACATTCTCCAAGGTTTTTGTGCATTAGCTTTGGATCCTTTTTCTTCCCACCTTTTGTTCAGTGCCCACCTTGGCTTCCCCAGCAGGATCCCTCCCCTTGGTGACTGCAGGGGTTTGGTGAACTTCAAAAGCAGCCTGAAATGTCAGGCACACGCAGCCCTTGTGCCGCCGCTGAATTATGGATCAGAATACAGCACATCAAACACTCAGAATTATTCACTTGTGGGTCTTTTCTTGGTAAAGCAATAAAACCCCTGCATTTCTCCTTTGCTGAGATGTGGGGTGGTTGTTTTACATGCTCCAGAGTAATGTTAGCAGGGGTGGGGGGGGGGATGTGGAATATTTTTTTTTAAGCGAGGCACTTCAATCAAAGCTTCATTCTACTGTAAACCCAATTAGCTCCAGTCTGCCAAGTCAGCTCGGCTGTCTGCAAGAATGTGTGTAAGGCTATGAATAATTGCTAAACTCGGGTTTCATTCTATCTAGGAAATGCCACGAGGCTTTTGTTACCCCCAGATAAAGGCCCTGCCCGTGGCTCTGAGGTTCCAGCTGAACGCTCAGAACCCATAAATGTGTTAGCACAGGGCCGTGTGTGGGGAGAGGCTCGGGGAGGAGGCACTGCTGGCTTTGCTCTGGAGCAGGACCCGGGTCCTGGGCTCCCCAAAAGCTCAGGGATGGTGCCAGGAGCTGTGGTGGGGGCAGGATGGGAGGTTTGAGGCTGTGCTGCACGGGGCTGCAGAACAAACCCATTTCTGGAGGAAAACACTCGCTGTGCCCTCTGCCCTCCAGGAGGAAGGGCTGGAAAATGAAATGCTCCAACAAAACGTGTGGAAAATGGGTCACCTACTTTGGGTGAGGAAGTGCACAGGGTGTTCAGCTGAATTTAAGGTGCTGCTTTCTGTCAGTTTGGACACGGCTCCAGAGCTGGGATGGTGCCACGGGGAATGTGCTGGGTAATCAGAGCCTGGCTGGGGGCAGTCGGGGGACTGGGCTCTTTGGGATCCTGTCAGTGTTTTCTCCCAGGTACCGAGGGACAGGAGGAGAGGAAACGGCCTCATGTTGTGCCAGGGGAGGCTTAGATTGGGTACTGGGGGAATTTCTTCATGGGAAGGGTTGTCAGGCATTGGAACAGGGCAGTGGTGGAGTCACCATCTTGGAAGCGTTTAAAAAAACCCGAATGTGGCACTTGAGGTGCCACTTTGGAGGTGAACGTGGTGCTGCTGGGTTCATGGGTGGGCCTGATGACCTCAGAGGTCTTTTCCAGCCTGGATGACCCTGTGGTGACACCAGAGGTATCCCTGGGACTCAGCTGCACGACCCACCCAACCCCACACGGGAGGTGGGACACGGGATTGCCTCCAGGGCTCCTTCCAGCCCTGAGGAATGTGCTGTCCCTCCTTTTCTTTTGGCCAGCTGGCAAACACAGGCTGCATTTCCTGAGGTGGGACAGGTTGAGATTTTTGGTTGGTTCCAACAGGACACCCCTTCCCCAGCTGCAGTGGGTTTTTCCTTGGATATTTACTTGTCTTTCTACCATGCATGCAAAATATCCCTATTTTTCCCTTTCCACCTTGTAGAGCACCTCAAAAGTTGCCATGGGGGTGACACCCATCTCACTTAGCCTCAAGTTTGATGGCCTGTGATTCCTGCTGATGCCCCTCAAGGATGGCCGTGTTCCAGTGACATCTTGAAGACTCTCCCACTGTTTCCCTTCCAAAAATTTACTTTTAAATTTATTTTCCTTGAAGCCTAGGTCCATCAAGTGATACAATGGCCATTGGTGGGGTGTGTGACAAGTTCAGCATTTCAGGGAAAAGGCAGGATGTTTTGCAAGGTGTTTCTAAGTTCAGTGTTGAATGCTGTGTGCTTACCCTGACACACACATTTAGGCAGGGTTTTCCCCCAGATATGGCACCGTATAAAGCATCACTGTAAGATCACTTCGTCTTTTGTAACGTCTGCCAAAAATAATGTTCGAAAAACGGAAAAACTTCGATATGGAAATATTTTTACTCCAGGGGAAGAAGTGATTTTGGCTGATTTCGTGACAGCAGGTACATAAGGGAACGCCTGTTTTGACAAGCACGACCCAAGCTGCACGGGGTGGGAGTGCCAGGGTGGCAGTGCCAGGGTGGGAGTGCCAGGGCGTTCCCAGCAGCAGCAGTGGGTGCCACGCCGGGTTTGACCCTCCAGCTCCCCTTTCCCTCGGGGCGATGCTGGTGTTGATCCCCGGACACAGAGAGCTGCCAGCAGCTCCCTCCCCGCTTACTCCATGCGGGGTCACTGAGGAGCAGGTGACACCCGAGAATAGAACATTGTAACAGGGAGAGGGCTCGTTTCTTTAAATAGAAGCCGTGTCTGGAGAGCTGCAAGACTCCCAGACACTGTGAAATCTAGAGGGAGACTTTAATCTTAGCTCGTGCTGGATAATCTAAAAAACACATGCACGGCCCAGTTCTTTTGAAAAATGTATTAAGTGATCAGTGCTGCTCCTAAATCTGGGTGTGAACGACAGCCCAGAGCCCAGGCAGAGTGGGTGGCTCTGTGGTGACTCTTCAAGCAGTGTGAAGCACCACACAGTGTGTGGGAGTGGAGGGACAGCCCTCAGAAACACAAGGAGTTGCCACTACTACTGGTATTAATTAGGTGTAAGAGAAGTTTTGCTTCCATTTATTTTGATTTCCAGCTGATTATGGAGTCTCTGTGTGTCAGCTCCACAGGTCTCAGCTGGGATGCTCAGGACACATCCAGGGAAGCCGATGGGAGCCCGTCCAGGGCTGCCAGTTCAGAGCTGTGCAAGAGGTGCTGCTCCTCTGCAAGGCCAGGAGAGGGGCTCCAGCTCCTGCAGCAGCTTCTTGAGCCCTTTGACTTATTTTCTGTTTGTGTGGCACTGCTTAGGGTGAGTTTTTATAATGCTTTGCAATTAAAAGGACACTTGGAGGCTAATTCAGGTTGGGTTTTATGGTGGGAACTGAGTTTTTAGTGCTCTGTGACTAAAGACAGCTCTGGAATGGGAGAACATGAGGAAGATATTTCAGAATATTTATATGTACAAAAATATAGGGTGCTTTAAATGCAATTAGGGGGTTCAGCTCAAGGTTCTGCTGTAGCACACATTCCAGTGTGGCAGCTGGAAGTGATCCTGCAGCCAGGGGCTGAGGGGGCTCGGTGGAGAAGCCCCTCCCTGGCCCTGGCCCGGAGTATCCCGGGAGCAGGGAGCAGACAGGCTCCTGCAAGGAACGCCAGGCATCTCCTCAGATGGATTTTGGCACGTCTGATATGATCACTACACGGAGCAGTGTGTGTTGGGCTGGAAAGAGCAGCTGGAGCAGGGGCAGCACGGCCCAGGCAGCCCCGGGTTGGTGCACAGGAATTCTGGCAGCTGGGCTGGCCCTTGTGGCCAAACACAGGGGGGTTTGCAGTTGGTTTGAGTGCTGAGGCAGAGCTGTGGTTCTGGGGTCCATCAGGAGCCCCGTGGGGTCTCTGCAGGGTGCAGAAGCTGCGGGTGCTGCTCCAGGCTTTGGCTGCAGCATCCCTGCCCCTGCTGCGAGGCAGAGCTCCTGCGGGGGCACATAAATGGGACCAAGGTGGAGCTCCAGGAGAGCCTTCGGGAGCGTGGCAGCGGTGCCAGGGCTGCTGGCCCGGCAGGAACCGAGGCCCGAGGCTGTCCCTGCTGTCCCCAGGCTGTCCGAGGGCAGCGGGCACGTCGTGGCCACTCGTCACTTCTAATGGCCCCACTCCGCTGCAGCTTAGAGCCAATTAATTTTATGAATCCTATTTGTAGCTCCCGTTCCTCCTTATATAATCCTCATTTGTTTCAAACGAGCAGAGAGCGTGCCCCTGAGATTCTAAACATACCTCTTTATAAGTTCAAACAGAAACTGTTACCTACAGAAGCTAAACTTAGAGCTAATGTATGAAATGAGATGAAGAGCTCCTTTTAAATCCCCTACCAGGTGTTAGATAACAGGGCCTGTGCTGGGAGGGGGAGCAGGGGACTGCGGAGTGCTGGGAACAGCACTTTATGATCTATTGTATTTATTTCTCCAGGGAGAAGTAGATTAAACCCCCAAAGGCAGGCGGTGGGTGGGTGGGTGCACAGCAGTCAGTCCGTGTGTCCCATAATGTCACACACAGCAAGACTGGCCTCCCTCTGCCCTCAGGACAGGCTTGGACAGCGGCCAGGAGCAGTTCTATAGCTGATAACCCCATTTTAATTGTCTTTACCCCTGCTTTACCACAGGACAGTGTCCCACACTGCTGAGCTTGCCCCGGATGGGATATCAGATGGGATATCGGTCTCCCACCTCCAAGATTCCCTTCACAGCCTTGTGGTTCATCTCCCAAGGATATTCCTGTACAGACCTAAGCGTGAGAGAACCCAGGCTGTTCAAGGTATTGAAGATTTGAACGAGCCAAGCTGGAAAGTGTTCAGCTTTTCTAAGAAGCAGAGTTAGAGAGTTTGAGGAGGAGGGAGAGGGAGCAGCCACAGCACAGTCCTGGGAATTCTGGCTTCGCTGCCTTGTGGCTGTGGCACCCTCCAAAATCAGCATCCACCCATCCTGCCACAGGGTGAGAGATTGCTTGGACACCTCAGCAGGATTTTTCTCCAGATTACAACTCCTGAAAGGCCTGGATTCAGCCGCGTTCATTTTCTGTGCCATAACCAGAAATGAGGAAGAGCAGAGGTTACCGTGGGCTCTCCAGTGGGATCTCTGCACTGGGAGAAGCAGGGCTGGGAAGAACTGGGGGTGTGGGAGAGCTGGGACTGCCCCAGGCACAGGTCTGGGGGAAGGGGCTTTTCTAGAGGTTTTTGGGGATGTATTTAGCAAGGTATTTTTTACCCTTCTCCAGCCCAATTTACAGCTGGCTCTGTGTGTGTCAAAGGCAAATTCCCGACTTCCACGAGCAGCTTTTCCTGCAAAAACTGTTCCTTGAATTAAGTTGCAGGAGCGTAGATGAGAAATTTTTTTTTTTTTCCTCTGAGGATGTTTGTCAATTCCTCTCCATCAGGAGCCCAGTGCACTCCGAGGCAAAGATGAAAAGTGAGGATCAGATGAAAGGACGGGAACGATCACTCAGGTAACTCAGGGATGTGACACACGCTGTCACCATGGAGATCCCCAGCAGCTCTTCCCAGGAACACCGCGGGAACATTTGGCATCTCGTTGCTCTGGGAATATTAAACCTGCCTGTGGAGTGATGCTCATCAGGCATGGAATCGTTTTGGATAACTGGCAGCCATATATTGATCAGATGGCGATTATGGGGATTATGATTTTGAATCCAGGGATTGTTCCAGGTGTTCCCACGTGCAGTGGGCGAGCAGGGGGTGCAGTTCAGGTGTTCTGGGGTTTGTGGCTGCTCAGGAAACTGTAGGCTGGACTGCTGGATGAAGCAGGGTAACGAATGCTGTGGCTTACCCCACGTTCCTTGTATTTTCAGGTATCTGTACACTGATTTTCCTGGATTTCTGACTTGGAAAGCCTCTCTTCGCTGCAGTACCTGCTCCCCAGGTGTGTGGGCCCATCCTTAACAAAGCTTTAACCCAAGAAATACAATCAGATGCAGCTTTTCAGCTTGTCTTTACAATCTGCCACCAGTGCAGCAAGGAGTTGGATGGATCCAATCTCCGATGGATTCAGGTACATTTCCTCCTTCTCCCATCGTCCCAGGGCTGGCAGCAGAAAGGTGACTGTGGCTTTAAACGAAATCAAAATGTGGCTCTTGTCCTCTTGAGTCCCTAAAACAATTTAGTGCCACTGTAATTATTAGCATTCTCATTAAGAACAGTTTAGCTGAAAACCAAGACACAAAGACACAGTGACTTCATCAGAGCGACGCAAATCCAGATAAAGCAGGTTCCTAATTCACTTCCATGCTCTGAAATAAATCCTCAGAGCATCAATTACTGTATCTCTTGTAAAGCAATTACTATCAGCCTCCATTGCTCCCCTTTACACATTTTAATTTAATCATTATTTTGGCTTTAAAATACAGGGTAAGGAATTTCACAGTTCCTCAGGAAGAACTAAAGCAGACAACAACAAAAAAGCCCTGTAAAAGCAGAAATTACTTTCTTTTGTAATCAGGTTGATTAGACTCGTGTATAATCATACACAGCAGGTGGGAAGATTAACATTTCACTAATTCCTAGTGGTCATTACTGCAAGGAAATTTAATCTGCAGAGTTCACAAGGATTGCAGTTGCATGCTGGTAAAGCTCATTTAAAAGACAGAGCAAAAACAACACAACTTTGTATTCTGGAATCCAGTTTCCCTCTGAACTCTTTTGGCCTGCAGGCAGTACACATACACCAGGATCTTCTACTTAATTGAGAAATAGATTTGTATTGATCAGGCCCACTTAACAAGCACATCCAGACCTGTTCTGCTCTCCGTTACTCGGGTGGGGGATGCAGGCAGACCCCAGAGGGCTGAGCTACCTGATAAAATAGATATTTTTACAGCACATGCATTATTCTGGGTGGGGGCTGCACCAGTACACAACACTGAGAGTCAGTTCTCATATCTGGATCAATTCAGAGTAATTCTGCTGAAGCTGAATAACTTATTAATTTCTTTCTCTGAAAACAAAATGTGACATAATTATTGTGATCAGGTTCTGCTTCACTAACCTGGATGGGGGTTGCTGTAAAATAAAATGCCCAGCAGCTCGTGGTGAGCAGGTTCTGGTCATCTGCCACTCCTGCACCTCTGATCTCTGCTCTCCTTATTTCCAGTTGCTCCCAGCAGGAGCCTTTCCAGCCACGTCCAGTGCAGCAGCTCAGGGTGGTCTGGGACTAAGCTGGGAATGCTTGAAGGGATATTGGATGGGTAAATCAGGGTGACTGCTCTGCTTTTCACTCGTGTGGGGTCTGGCTGGGAGCGAGCTGGTTTCTGTCTCCCACGAGGGAGATGAAAGGGCAGAAGGGAAGGCAGAGCTAAGCCTGAACTGGACAGGGTTTCTGAGGGGGAGGTGGAAGCAGATCCCAGGGAAGCAGAGCCCGATTCCTTGTGCTGCACCTCCTGCAGATCCCGCGGGCACAAACCCGTCAGGAAGCTGGAGAAGGATGGGGAGAAGTTCAGAGTGGGCACGTTGTGCTCCCTGTTGCTGGAATTGGCTGGGAATTGGGTGTTATTCCCACAGATAACAACATCTCCCTCCAAAGAGAGCAAGAGGCCCTGAGCTTAGGTTTGATGGAACATTGCTGAAGTCCCATCCCACAGAACAGCGGGCAGTGGGAGCTGGGCAGCCCTGGAGGAGCCCCCTCTCCTGCCCTCCTGGCGCTGGGCACGGCCACCGGGACAGATCCAAGGAGGATACAACGAGGAGAACAAAGTTAATGAGCAAACAACGGGGCAAGGTCCACGTGCTCAGTAACAAACACCCTGAATCACCGGGGACCTGCTGCTCTAACGATGCTGATGTGCAAGAGATGGCCCTGAGCTATTTCAGACCACGTACACTGAATTTTGGCTGACGCTTATCAGTTTATATGCAGGGAAATTTATAGCACGGAACCGAAATGAAACAGTGCTTTGGACAGGAAAAATGGATTGCAGGTGCAAACAAGCATGAAATGAAAATCTACTAATGAGTTTCCATTAGCAGCTAAATACATAATCGAATAATTTTTAGCCAACATAGAGCAATGAGAAAATCAATTTATTCTTCCTAAGTACTTCTCTATGGATTGATGCTCTAGCTCAGATCAGGCTGGTTTTGTTAAGTGAGAGCTGGGCCTGGGATTCAGCTAAAGCAGAGCAGGGGTTTGCTTCTGCTGAGTATGAATGGAATGTATTTTCCTTGGAAACACTAAGTAACATAAGGTAAAATATATATAGTTACATATATTAGTTAAAATTGAGTATTTCCATCTAAAGCTAAAGAATAAAATATTCCAGGAAGATAGACCAGCACTGGCACATAATTGACTCAGAAATACCCATTAGTGAAGTAAAGCTTGTTTTTCACTGCTCTTGAAGCAACAGGATCCTCAACTTCCTTTCTTTTTGCCTTAAACTGCCTCTGAGCTGGGTTTCCTTTGTCTGGTGTTTCACACCTGATTCAATTATGGGAAATATTTTTTTTGAGGCCCTGGCACAGGGTGCCCAGAGCAGCTGTGGCTCCCCTGGGTCCCTGGCAGTGCCCAAGGCCAGGCTGGACAGTGGGGCTGGGAGCAGCCTGGGACAGTGGGAGGGGTCCCTGCCATGGCAGGGGTGGCACTGGGTGGGATTTAGGGTCCCTTCCACCCCAAACCACTCTGGGATTTGTGTACAAATTCAATATAAAAAAACACCTCAAAATACCTTGTTTTCCTAAGAACCCATTTCTATCTGGCAACTTGAAACCAAAATGAGATGTAAATTGTCTAGATATGGCTGGAATTCCAAAAGCTCGTTTAACTCATTTTGTCTAAGAAAATGCTCATATTTTGGACCCATCTAAAGGCAATTTCCCATTTCCAGCTGGCTTCGTATCAAACCTTAGCGTGCTCTACAGCAGGCAAATGAGAAAATCAGTATTTCCACGTCTCTCTGCAGAGCTGGGAATGCTGGGGGAGCCCAGAGATCTCCACGAGCTCCCCCCGAGTGCTCCCACCTGGATGCCCTGTGCAGGTCAGTGGTGACAGGTGAGAAACCAGGGGCACAAGAAAGTCAAATATTAGTCAGGAAACACCCCCTCTCCCCAGCCTCTTTAGCTGCACCCTGCAGAGCCAGCTGAAGTGGATCTTCCTTCCCATCTCCCTCTAAAACTCTAAATGAGAAACAAATAAAAATTTTATACCCTCCTACAGCCCCTGCCATAACCCCGTGTATCAGGCAGCTTCCTTTATCTCCCGCCGGCTGGAAATCTCACATTTTCATTGCCTGAATCACCAGATGCATCCATCAACCCTGACAAATGCCTCCAAACCACTAAATCACACCACTCCATCTCAATGGGCTACATAATCATTGTCAGGCCGACAATAAATTTGGGAATATCTCTGTTCCACACTCCAATATCTCCAGCTTCTACCAGGGCTGAGAAACTGCAGCAGGAAAACTGGATCCTAAGTTAAGTTTAAGAGTTTCTCAGTCCCTCAAAAATTTGATAAACTCATGAAATCCTGTCAGGCTGGTTTATTTTTAGAAAAAAAGGGTTGTTTTTTTTTTCTACCCATAGGAATAACTCGTGGACTAAGAGATTTTTCCAAGAACTGATGCCTTGAGTGGCTACCTAGAAACAGAGGCTGGGCAGGAATAAGGGAATAAAGGTTGGTATTTATTGGAAAGGCCTTTAAGGTGCACCCTGGGAGCCAAAGGCTGCATCCAAAAATGGACCCCAAGATGAACAACGAGTCACGAGTTCCCCACATCTTTATAGGTTTGGTTCATTTGCATATCAGCATAAATTCACCAATTAAAGCTTCAATTAATGATGTGATTTCCCTGAGCTCCGCCCCCTTCCAAGATGTTGGTTACACATTTTCAGGCCCAGGACAGCCTGGGTGTCCTTGGAGAGCAGGCCCAGAGAGGTTTGTGATGAGCAGAGAGCTGAAGTCAGCAGGCCACAGAAACTTCAGAGTTACACACCAGGCAGTCCAGGATTTGATAATATAAAAGTTAAAACCTGAGGCATCAGAATAAGGTTATGGCTTAGTAAGGACAAAAATATTAAGGGGAGAACTATTTCCTGCTCTCCTGGGGAGCTGTCAGGTCTGTGGCCTGGCACTCCAGAGGACACTGAGCTGCCCAAGGGGGGCACTGGAAGGGGATGGCAATGTCCCTACAGCTTCCAGAGGGCAGGAATGCAGCCCAGCATCCCCTCCTGGCTCTGTGGGCCGGGACCTGCACCCACAGGGCAGTCCGGGACAACGCCGAGGCCATCGCAGGGCAAACCCTGGGATTGCTCAGAAAAAGGAAAAGTTGGGCTATGGACACACGAGCAAAATGCCCTGAGGATGCCATAAATCAGCTGAGCTGGGAGAACCTCGTCTCCTCTGCACTGAGAGCCAGACCGTGCAAGGGAAGAACCTTAATTAACGAGCTCCTCGTTCTGTTCCTGCGGAGCTGGGAGAGGGCAGGGAGTGCTGCTGCCTCAGATAACCCGGGTTTGTCCAGGGCCATGCACAGGTCCTGCCCCATGTGCCATAAACTGGTTTTACTTCCATGGAGCTGCTGCTGCATGGTCAGAGTTTGAACAGACGTTTAAATCCCAGAATCCCAGACTAGTTTGGGGTGGAAGGGACCTGAAAGTTCATCCCATTCCACCCCTGCCATGGCAGGGACACTTCCACTGTCCCAGGCTGCTCCCAGCCCCAATGTCCAGCCTGGCCTTGGGCACTGCCAGGGATCCAGGGGCAGCCACAGCTGCTCTGGGCACCCTGTGCCAGGGCCTGCCCACCCTCACAGGGAACAATTCCTTCCCAATATCCCATCCAGCCCTGCCCTCTGGCAATTTAAAGCCTTTCCCCTTGTCCTGTCACTCCATCCCTTGTTAAAAGTCCCTCTCCAGCCTTCTTGTTTCATTTTAAGACAAGTTTCATAGAAGATGCAGGAACATAAACATTTCCTCTTCAGTGCTTCTAACCCAAATTCAGAAGCCTCGTGTCTGTGTGTGGGATTGCTCTGTGGGTATGTAGGAGGTCTTTGTTTTCAGTTCTCACATGAATCTTGATGTTTCAAAAGTGTATTTATATGCACCTATTTTCCTCCACATTGTGCCCAAAGCAAGGCTCCCACTCCCTGCTCTGCAGCCTTACAGCATTTCCTGAGCTCTCTGCTGAGGGCTGTTCATTACATTGCTAATTTTGTGTCAGGTCAAAGAGGAGACTTGCCTGGGATTTTCACTGGGGTTGTGTCACCCAGTTCCCCCTGAAGCTGAGTGTGGGATTTTGCTGAAAAAAAAAACAAAAAAACCAACCAAAAAACCAAAAGAAAGACTCGGATTTTGCCAGAATGCAAAACCTGTGCTGGTATCAGTGGGAGTTGTGTGTCTGGAGTGATTAAAGAGCAAAGGCACTGGTATGGAACCAGCCCGGGGTCTGGGGTGAGTGTGCTGAGCTTCCCCAGAGGTTCCCTGCAAGAAGGGCTGTCTCGGGCACTCTGGGAAGAAGGATCTCTCAGATTGCCATGCCTGTAGATAACTTCCACTCCTATTTTCCCCCAGCATCATCTGATTTACTCCAGTGATAAATCCAACGCGCTGTTTAAACATTTATTTCTTTGACAACCCAGTTTGCTGTTAGAAAAATGCCCAAAGCTGGGAGCTGTTCTGGCAAGTGACAGGTGAAAATCCAGCGTGTGCAGCCTGACCTGTGCAGGGTCTGTGACTGCAATGCCTGAGCAGTGGGAAGGCAGCACAAGTCACAACCCAGAGCCACCAGGGACAGGGGAGGGAGGTTCTTCCCAGCCTTTGCCCCGCTCAGGGCTAGCAGGGCTGGGATTGAACTCCCTGAAACGTTTCTCCGTGCCAAGGACTCGCAGTAATGATCCTTGCACACTCCCAGAACCACTTTTTAACCCATTCTTTGATCCAGGTTTTCCTGTCAAGCTGAAGAGGGACGTCACAAAGTGGCACCTGAGCACGAGGCTCCCCAGATGTGAGGAGCAGCCAGGAGCTGGGCAGGAGGGGACTGTCCCAGCTGAGGATCATGAAAGAACATCTTCATTTCCCAGCCAGGTTCCGAGGTAAGGGTGTAAAGCAGCCAGGCACGGCGCCAGGGTGAGCAGGGCTGTCTGCTGCCATCCTGAACCCTCCAGAAAAGGCTGCTCCAGGTGTTTTTAGAGCCTCGTTTTGTTGCTGAGCAAACATCGGGTGCTCAGGGTCTCTGTTTGTGCCCATGGAGCCACAACCTGCGGCTGGAGCTTCATTCCCAACCATCCCCAGAGGCTCCTGTGCCATCAGAGCCAGGCAGGGTGGGCCTGGCAGGCTCTCCCCTCTTCCCTGGGCGCTGGCACGGGCTCAGGAGCAGCAGGCAGGGACGGGATGGGTGCAGGGCTGCTCCAGACCTGCTGGAACACAAACTCCTCTCTGGTGCTTCATCAGCGCTTTCCACAGAAAGAGCGTTTTGGAAGGAGCAGAAAAATGCTTTGTGCAATTAAAAATACCCAAAAGGACTCGGGCTGGTAGGATGTACAGAACTAAATGGCCAAATCAGCTTTCTCTTCTTGGAAGAGATCCATAACACAGATGCTGTCGGGTGTTTTGTCTTCTGAGTGGCTCTGTCCTGCCCTTCCTCTGCTGCCTGGACCTCCTGCTCTGCCCTGACACTGCAGTGCCACGCTTGATTTATCCAAATAATGGTCTTTTGAAGAAAAATGCCCCTTTGCTCAGGGCTGAGGAATGGCTGAGTCAGGGAAAGCAGCACTTGGATGTTTTCCTGGGAGGTCGCTGTGTCCGGTGCTGGTCAGGCCCTGGTCCAGCTCAGCCCCGGGAGCTGCTGATGCTGCACACCCTCAGGCTGCAGCTTTTCCTGTGAGAAACCCCACAAACAACCTCCCTCCCTGCAGGATGAAAAAGGAACTTGCATTTTTCCTGATTTCCACAGAGCAACCTGTTAACCCCAGGATGCAAAGCAGCTTCTCCAGATGGGCAGCCACCCAGCCCAGACGTGATTTCCAAGTGAAATCACCATTAATGAGATGGTGTGTGGGATTGGCAGGTTTGGGAAGCTGTGGAGAACGGGATTGTTGTCACTGAGATGGGCCCAGAGCACTCAGTCTGTGTTCTGGGAATGTTTGGGCCAGGGTGGATGTGCTGTGGTCCCTGCCAGGGGCCGCAAGTGCAAATCTTCACTTCTGTTTGCATGAAAATCAAATCTAGATCATAAGGAGGCAGCTCTCTTGTTGGCACCTAGTTTGTTCTGTTGAAACATATCTTTCTTTTTAAAATTAGTAATTATACTCGTCATTTATTTGTGTGGAATGCTCACTCTTACTGCTCTGACCTTTCCCATGGAAATAATTCTAATAAAAGGAAAGGAAGTGACTTCAGTACTGGCCAAATGCAGCCACCATTGATGCGACACAGCTTTTCAACGGGGCAAAACGTTCTGCCTCGCAGGAGCTTCAGGAACAGTTTTATTCCTTTAAATTAAATGAATTTTGAATGAAAAGCATTTATCAGCCACTGCTGCAGAACATTCAGCTGTTCTTTCTGCTGGTGCCAAAAGGAATCTGCTCCTTTTACCTCTGCAAAGATGCAGGAGCAGAGTTTTTACTGAAATCCTGTTTTGCTCCAAGGTTTGTGCTTAGAACCCATCAAGAGGTTGAGGAATTGGGCATGAGGTGCAGGACACTGCATCCCCCCAGGAGAAACTGAGTCCACTTGGGGGTTTTGTGTTCAAAAAAGGAGTGATGAAGCACTTTTTGGTGTGGTTTGGTGGGCAGGGGGAGTTTGGGTGAAGGTTGGATTTGATCTTGGAGGGCCTTTCCAGCCTGAAGGGTTCAGTGACTCCGGGGTTGCTCGGAACCCCTGAGGCTGCTGCAGCCCAGCTCTGCCCTTCCCCAGAGCCCCCGGGAGAGCTCCCGTGGATGTGGTGATGGACAGAGCCCAGTGCAGAGCCCTGGCACTGAGAGCAGAGCTCAGAATCGCCTTTCTGGGGGTTTGAGCTCTTTGGGGCTCTGGGAGAACAAATGATAGCAGGAACAAATAATGATATGGGAGGTGTTGAGGTGGTCCGGGAGAAGGAGGCAGGAGTGGGAGTGGGGAAAAAACCTGCAATTTTTCCAAGGCAGCTGAGCAGTCCCCTGTGTGCAGCCTAATTTCAGAGATAATTGGTACATGATTTCCTGAATGGAATCTTTTGTTATCTGTGCCCTGCAAACCAAACAAAGCCCTGGCTAATTCCGGATAACCAGGGGGTGATTCTGTAGTTACACCTCAGTGAGAGCGAGGACTGGTGAAAGAACTCTAAAGATCACATCAGTGAATTGGGAGCTGCTGGGAGCTGAAGCAGACTGGTCACCAAGGGGCTGTGTGCAGCAGCAGCCCCGTGAATTCCAAAGGCAGGGAGAAAGGAATGCTGCTGATCACACCGTGCTGTGCCAGGATCAGCCCCCAGCTGAAGGAAAAGCATGAGATAATTCACTGTTCTGTGTGCAGGACTACTCCTCAACCCTCTGAAGGCTCAGAGAGCTCCTCCTTGAACAGGGAGTGTGTGGCAGGTTTGGGAATTGCCATCCAGAACGGGCTCATCTCCAGCAGGACATTTGGGAACGATGGGAGCTGCTGGGCACTCGATGGCAGGAGGTAAAAATGCCCACAATGGAAAAGTACCAGCACTCAGGAGATGCTGCTGCTGTTTTCCTGTTTTCCAGTGTTCTCCTGGCTTCAGGTGGGATTCTCCACTTTAATGAAGCCTTTGGGTTGGCTGATGGAAGGAGAAGGATGGAATCACATTTCTCTGTGAGTTCCAGGAGAAAAGAAGGGAGCAATTCCAAACTCCTCTCCAAAACTCAGAGAGCTCAGTAGGTTGAAATAACCTGATGAAAACCCACAATTCACCCCACAAAATCAGGTAAATGGTTTTCAGCTTACTCAAAATTATTCTTGTGGATTTAGACAAAATTTTTTGAAGAAGTCTGAACAAAAGGGAAAGAAAATGACGAGAAAAACCAACAGCTTTGAGATGTTTCTGGTTTTTGTTTGAAAATGGTGCTTCCCTTTCACAGGTAGCACCAGCAGTTCAGAATTTACTCCCAATTTAACCAGTCCTGTGGTGTTTCAATTCAATAAAAAGGTAAAACTCTCTTAGAAGCTGTTTTCTAAAATCCTGCTCCCTCTTTTTTGGAAGCCTGGAAGGTACATAAAATGCAGTTCTCAGCAGAAGGATGTAATTGGGAGGAACTGTAATGGATGGGCCGTGTTTCTCTTTGAAGTTCCCATTGATCAGTGCTGCTGAGACGATTTTTCTAATCCATAACTCAGGAACATGAAGGAATTGTCACTTAATTCTTTGGCTGTTTGTGTTTCACCTCCTAAGAAAACAGACTGGCCTTGCTTCAGGTTGTTCTTACACCATGGTGTAAAGAAGGGAAGAATCACCCAGCTCTAGTGGGGTTTTTTAATAAAAATTTTTCTCACATTAACCAAAACAGTTCTGTGATTTCTTTTTTATGTCTGACTTTGGTGTAAGGAAACTCTATCTAATACCTTCTGCTCCAAGAATGTGCTTTCAGCCAGTGGAGCAGCAATTAAGAGATGATTCCCCCCCTCCTCTCCCCTGGAGAGGCAGCTTGTGTTGAAACACCAACCCTTCACAAGGAGGAAGAACCATCTGTCCTCTCTCTTAGGAAAGAGATCATTTTTTTATGCTCCCATTAGTTGAACCTCCGTGTAATCACTCGTTTTTGTAAGGAAGGCGCCCAGCAGGGTGAATTTCCATGCCCCTAATTGACACAGAGGAGCTCTGGCCACAGCTCTTGGGAAGATCAGGGAGTTCCAGTCAGATGCTTGGCCAGCCCTGGGACCACGGGTACAGAATCCCTCTGGAACTGTGGATGTGCAGAAAAAATGTCCTGGTGGTTAAAGTGCTGCTTGTTCTGACAAAACACCTTCCCTGCACGGCCAGCTCCTGCCACGTCGTGAGCCCTTGGAATTTCATTATCTCAGCTGAAACCAAACGCCCTTGGCAGGAATTTCTAAAGAGAAAACATTGAAGACTTCGAGGATCTCACAGAAATCCCTTCTGGATCCATGTAAGTTCTGGATATGAGGGCTCCTGGCTTGGAGGAAAGGGGGAACACTCAAACCCCAGGGGCAGGTACTTGAGTTCCTGACTCTGTTTTGATAAGAGAAGGACAAATTATGCTCCTGCTTGAGGAAATGATGGTGATCCAGAATTCAGAATAACAGTAATTAATAAATAATGAGGGGAGTTGTAAAGAAAATGAATTTTTCAAGGACTCTGAAGAACGTATTTGGAGCTGAGGTCTGGAACCTGCAGGCAGAGAACTACAACCTTCATCCAACTGCCCATTGATCAGAGGTTTGGTAATTAGCTGCTTCTAAAATGTCTTTTGCAGCTGATCTGATATTAATGAAGTGGTTTGGAGCAATACTTTCCACTGGTTTGGAGATAAAAGAGGAAAATGGTGATTTGTTCCACCAGACTCTCTTCAAGCAGCAGTTTTTTAAGGCTGATGCATTTGTAATGTGGGTTTATCCTGCAATTTACCCCTGCTTTTGCATTTCTTTATCCAGGACTGACTAATAATTCTTCATAGCAGCCTTTTGGGTGTTTTTGGCATCTATTTTTGCCCTGAAATCTCCTCATCCTTCTCCCTTCAGGAATCCTCTCACATCCCTCTCCATGCTCAGACGCTTGAGGACAAGCTGTGGCCATTGTGTAAGTGCAGAGCACAATCCAAATGGAAATGAAAACAATTAAATATACATGACAAGCAGGTATTTAGACGAGCCTGGATTTCTTAATGGTTCATTTCCACCTTTCAACTAAATTAAATGTTGCTTTCATCTATTTTTAAAGGAATGTCTATTTTTGGTCAGGAGCTGCCCTGCTCCATCTGTTCCTTAGATGGTTTTGCTTCATCCCAAGCACAGCCCCACTGGCTGTGGCAAAAACACGAGATTTTTATGGCACCACGGATGAGGATTCACACAAACCAGGGCTCTGTTACCTCCAGGACCCTTTGGAAAGTCAAGTCCTCTGTAATTAATGACTATTCCCATTAATGACATGGTCCTGGCACTTACAGGATGGATTTTGGGACCTGCTGGAAAGTGTGGAGGCTGCGAGTGCTGCCTGTATCAAACCCATTCCTGGTAATCCACGACCCAGCCTGTGCCATGCTGAAATTCCCATGTCTATGGCTGGAATTCCACTTCCATTCCCAAATCTGTGGCTGGAATTCCCCTTCCATTCCCAAATCTGTGGCTGGAATTCTGCTTCCATTCNGGAGGAACTGTAATGGATGGGCCGTGTTTCTCTTTGAAGTTCCCATTGATCAGTGCTGCTGAGACGATTTTTCTAATCCATAACTCAGGAACATGAAGGAATTGTCACTTAATTCTTTGGCTGTTTGTGTTTCACCTCCTAAGAAAACAGACTGGCCTTGCTTCAGGTTGTTCTTACACCATGGTGTAAAGAAGGGAAGAATCACCCAGCTCTAGTGGGGTTTTTTAATAAAAATTTTTCTCACATTAACCAAAACAGTTCTGTGATTTCTTTTTTATGTCTGACTTTGGTGTAAGGAAACTCTATCTAATACCTTCTGCTCCAAGAATGTGCTTTCAGCCAGTGGAGCAGCAATTAAGAGATGATTCCCCCCCTCCTCTCCCCTGGAGAGGCAGCTTGTGTTGAAACACCAACCCTTCACAAGGAGGAAGAACCATCTGTCCTCTCTCTTAGGAAAGAGATCATTTTTTTATGCTCCCATTAGTTGAACCTCCGTGTAATCACTCGTTTTTGTAAGGAAGGCGCCCAGCAGGGTGAATTTCCATGCCCCTAATTGACACAGAGGAGCTCTGGCCACAGCTCTTGGGAAGATCAGGGAGTTCCAGTCAGATGCTTGACCAGCCCTGGGACCACGGGTACAGAATCCCTCTGGAACTGTGGATGTGCAGAAAAAATGTCCTGGTGGGTAAAGTGCTGCTTGTTCTGACAAAACACCCTCCCTGCACGGCCAGCTCCTGCCACGTCGTGAGCCCTTGGAATTTCATTATCTCAGCTGAAACCAAACGCCCTTGGCAGGAATTTCTAAAGAGAAAACATTGAAGGCTTTGAGGATCTCACAGAAATCCCTTCTGGATCCATGTAAGTTCTGGATATGAGGGCTCCTGGCTTGGAGGAAAGGGGGAACACTCAAACCCCAGGGGCAGGTACTTGAGTTCCTGACTCTGTTTTGATAAGAGAAGGAAAAATTATGCTCCTGCTTGAGGAAACGATGGTGATCCAGAATTCAGAATAACAGTAATTAATAAATAATGAGGGGAGTTGTAAAGAAAATGAATTTTTCAAGGACTCTGAAGAACGTATTTGGAGCTGAGGTCTGGAACCTGCAGGCAGAGAACTACAACCTTCATCCAACTGCCCATTGATCAGAGGTTTGGTAATTAGCTGCTTCTAAAATGTCTTTTGCAGCTGATCTGATATTAATGAAGTGGTTTGGAGCAATACTTTCCACTGGTTTGGAGAAAAAAGAGGAAAATGGTGATTTGTTCCACCAGACTCTCTTCAAGCAGCAGTTTTTTAAGGCTGATGCATTTGTAATGTGGGTTTATCCTGCAATTTACCCCTGCTTTTGCATTTCTTTATCCAGGACTGACTAATAATTCTTCATAGCAGCCTTTTGGGTGTTTTTGGCATCTATTTTTGCCCTGAGATCTCCTCATCCTTCTCCCTTCAGGAATCCTCTCACATCCCTCTCCATGCTCAGACGCTTGAGGACAAGCTGTGGCCATTGTGTAAGTGCAGAGCACAATCCAAATGGAAATGAAAACAATTAAATATACATGACAAGCAGGTATTTAGACGAGCCTGGATTTCTTAATGGTTCATTTCCACCTTTCAACTAAATTAAATGTTGCTTTCATCTATTTTTAAAGGAATGTCTATTTTTGGTCAGGAGCTGCCCTGCTCCATCTGTTCCTTAGATGGTTTTGCTTCATCCCAAGCACAGCCCCACTGGCTGTGACAAAACCACGAGATTTTTATGGCACCACGGATGAGGATTCACACAAACCAGGGCTCTGTTACCTCCAGGACCCTTTGGAAAGTCAAGTCCTCTGTAATTAATGACTATTCCCATTAATGACATGGTCCTGGCACTTACAGGATGGATTTTGGGACCTGCTGGAAAGTGTGGAGGCTGCGAGTGCTGCCTGTATCAAACCCATTCCTGGTAATCCACGACCCAGCCTGTGCCATGCTGAAATTCCCATGTCTATGGCTGGAATTCCACTTCCATTCCCAAATCTGTGGCTGGAATTCCTCTTCCATTCACAAATCTGTGGCTGGAATTCCACTTCCATTCCCATATCTATGGCTGGAATTCCCCTTCCATTCCCAAATCTGTGGCTGGAATTCTGCTTCCATTCCCATATCTACAGCTGGAATTCCACTTCCATTCCCATATCTACGGCTGGAATTCCACTTCTGTTCCCAAATCTGTGGCTGGAATTCTGCTTTATTCCTATATAAATGGCTGAGCAGGATGATAGGAACTGGTCAAGGGGCTCTTGGCGTCACTTTGCTCCCATCTTGGCAATCTCATTCTGATTGCCTGAAAATCAGGGACTGGGAAAACAAAAACTTGAGGTTTTTTGCCTGTTAATGACAGGCAAAGTGAGAGGAATCATGACTGTAAAATGCAGCATGTGGAGAAGATATTTGCATATCCCTCACTCTTTTGGGTGGCTCGAGTGGATGTGGATCACGGATCTGTCTCCTTTGATGTACCAGGTACTGGGGTTGGAATTCTGAGGCAGATTTCATGGATTCAAGCCCTTGCAGGCAGGGTGGGTGCAGGTACGGGTGCCCTGCTGCCCTCGGGCATTCCTGGCTCCACAGCCTCTCCAGAGGCAAAACCTCTGCTGCGATTTCTGGGCTGGGAGATGAAAATCCCTTGGCAGCTTCCCAGGAGTCCGTATTGATCAGGGCAGCGCTGCCCTTTTGTTTTGTGCTGAACAACCCAGTGCCTGGAATTGAGACCTGCCAGGAGCCGAGGGCCTGAACAGAGCGGCCTGGGAGGAACAGGGCTATAAATTTCCCAGGAATTCACGCCGTGGTTAACACGTGGGAGGAACAGGCTGCACACAAACGGCCCTGCCATGCAAATCCCGATCGATGTGCTGACAAATACCCTGCTGCATCCTGCTGCCTCACTCGATAGTTCTTCAAACAGACGGAATTTAGGAGGCAGGGCAAGGCATAACTTTCCACCTGAAGTGATGCACGGATGGGAGGTATTGTGGAACTAATCAGGAGTGGATGGATGAGCTTTGGCGCTGCCTCGCTGTTTATTTCATGTGTCTGCTGCGAAACTGTATTGAAAGGGCTCTAATTGAAAAGGGACCTGCCTGACATGGAAAGCACCGATCCTCCAGTGTGCATTCTGGAAAGGCAGTGCAATATCCTGGGGATAAATCCAGGACCTGGCAGGAATCTCGGTCAATGCATCCATGCAGGAAACCAGGAACCCCCTTCCAGCGAGTTCCCCTCAAGCCCCACGACTCCGTCGGGCGTGTCCCAGCATCACCACCCTCCCACAGGGCTTTTCGGGAGCACCCAACTCTTGGTGCCCCTCAGTGCCAACCAAACTCTGCCTGAGGATCCCCCTCAGCTCCTCAGGTGTCTCAGCTCTCTGTGCTCTGCCACTGCCACCCAGCCCAGCCCAGCACCCCCTGCTCCTCTGTGCTGCAGCAGGAGATGGTGTCTGCAGAGGCTCCCAAAGGTGATGGCCAAAGTCCTTTGGTGCTGGGTATCTTTGCTGGTTGGTGTTGGACAAAGAGGAAAATCAGGGAAAGGAGATGTGCAAAAGGAACCTATAGAGGAGCTTTTCCAGGGAAGCTGTGGCTGCCCCATCCCTGGGTTGTCCAAGGCCAGGCTGGATGGGGTTTGGAACAATCTGGGATGGTGGAAGGTGTCGGGGTGGGACTGGATGGGCTCTGTGTGGAGGGGACTTCCCCAGTTTTGGTCACTCCAGGAGGGAGCGGGCCCTGCTGGAGGGGGACTCTCACTGAGCTCCCACTGCCGTGTGAGCTGGGAATTTGGGGGAGGTTTGGAGGGGGTGACAAACACGCACTGCAAGGAGAAACTTGGACTGATGCTTGACAACTCCTCTGTTTTGTAAATTCCAGAGGAATTTGAATTGCATGGTATTTTTTCACTTGCAAATGTTGCAGACTTGTTATTTTTCCCTTTTCAACATATTTTAAGCTTATAGCATTGCATAATTTTTTATAACTCTGTCCTTGCGGAGGAACAAGCAGAGAGCAATATCTCAGGAATAATTCCCTTGCAACAGCAATCTGCTTTTGCCTGCAGACAAAATAATCCAAACCATGTTAATAGTTTTAATTTCCAGCAGTGTAAGAGCTGGTGCTTCTGGAAAGGTGATCTTTAAACCTGTGGTAAATTCAGATTCCTCCAGAAGAGCTCTGTGGGAGCTCCAGATTTGTTAGTGGAGCAAAATATTGGAGCTACAGGATTGTTTGGAAATACCTTATGGAAGAGCAACTGGAGTAAGCAAAGCAGATGTTAAACTGAAAGGGCTGCAGTGGGGTTTGGTCCTGGGCTGGCTGATGCTAAGGAAGGGCAGGAGAAGCCAAATGTTTGAGGAAGGCTGGAAGGGAATATCAGATAATGGCAGGAGATGTTGAGATAAACAACTGCTGAAGGCAGGGATTAAGAGATCAGTGGGAGAGAGATGTAAAAAGAAATGAAAGCGGGGAAAAAACGTTGTAATGAAACGTCGAGAGGATGTGGTCAGCCCGTGCCAGTGGGATTCATTTCGGTGCCATCAGGGATCAGTGGCTCATGGGCCTGTCCCCAGCTCCTGGGGCAGGTGACAGGCTCAGAGCCAGCAAGAGGCTGCTCCAAACTGGTGGTGGAAAACTCAAGGAAAATTGAAACTCATAAATGTTATGGTGGGGAGGAGGAGAGAAGAAAATGTTGGTTTTTTTCTTAATGCCTGCTGGTGTCTTGTCTTTGATGGAAGAGGAGGAGGAGGAGGCAAAAGAGGAGGGAGGGAGGAGGTTGATTCTCCCATGGGAGAGGAGGAGGATGGAAAGTTGCTGAGGAAACCATTGGATTTCCTGGCATGATGTGATGGGGGAATTCGACCATCTCTCGACAGCAACAAAAATGCCTTTGCACAAAATTCCATTTAATCCTGGTTCAGAATAAGTCAGGGGATGGGAGGGAGTTCTGTGCCCTCAGAAAGGAGCTGGGATAACACAGGTGTGGCCTTTAAGGCAAGACAAGGTGAGCGGAGCATCCCCGCTCTGCCCCGCCCCGGTGAGATGTGGCAGGGACACGGCAGGGACAGCACGGGAACAACTCCCTGGAATCGTTTCCCTTCTCTTGTCACTGCCCTCCACCGCAGGAAACGCTCTCGGGATACTGAAAATAAACAGCCTCTCTTTTCCTACCATTTCCCAACAACGCTTCCCGTTCTGGGAGCCTCTGCCCGTCCAGGAGCACAAGGCCCCGGAGATGTCCCCACACCATCTGCTGGTGCCTGGCTTTGGCATTCCAGGCTTTTGGCAAGCCCCTCCAAAGCATTTCGGAGGGAAGAGCCCCATTTCTCCCCCTTTCCCAGACTGGAGCTGTCCCGTTGATGGCCCCGTTCCCGTCCCTGCCGTGGGCAGTGTCAATCCCTTCCCTGGCTCTGTGGGCCGTCGTGCAGTCACTCCTCTGCTGCTGGGAGCTCTCGGAGCCCTTCCCATTATCTGTCTTTATCCTAGGGAATAAATGCACGGCATTTGCTGCAGATGTGCCTCTTCTACCGAAAAATTCCCCCTCAGCAGCAGGAATTAGTGCAGGCACAACAGGCAGAGGTGGAAACGCTCTGAAAATGCCACAGTGGCTTTTCCCAAACGGCAGTGGTGACATTTGGATTGACACGATCCAAACATTGCGGGAGGGCTTCGGGGAGCAGAGCGAGGGGTGGGGGTGCCCCTGCTCCTCAGCTTCCCAGCACTTGTTTTGCTGGATCTCTTTTGTCTCCAGGAGATTCCCCCAGTTCCATTCTGGCTCCTCTCTGGTGTTTTATTTCGAAAATTGAGTTGCTGTACAGTGTCCAGTGATGGTATTTAATGTGCCCTTGGATAACATTTAAATGTGGAGCAGCAAAGCAAGCTGGGAGGAACCTCTCACAGCGAGGCGAGAGCAAACTCATTTACAAAAGTACTTCAGTAGGAATTAAAATAAAATTTCCATTTTCCACAGTCTCATTCTGATCCTCGTTGTCATTAACTTACTCCAAACCCCACTTGGTATTTTAAACTGGAGTAAATCATTGTGTCTTCCAATTAACTCCCATCCTCCAGACAACATAATGGGACTGATTTCATTCAACTCTGTTGTTTAATAAACATCTAAACAATTCTTTATCTCCGAGCCACACAGAAATGCGCACTTCTGGTATACTGAGCACGAGGTAATGGGCAAAAGGAAAATTACTGGAGAGAATTCATCTTGGGTTTGGTTTCTCAGCTCACCCTGGGAGCGATGGGCAAGGCCAGGGCTGAGCTGCTCTCCCAGCAATATTTCCAAGGAGAAAGTATTGCACTCCCGTTCCAAACCCTGGGATTTTTGGCTGCCTAAGCAAAGGGGGTCAGCTGGAGGCTCAGCAGCCCAGAGGGGGCAGGGATGTGGCAGTGGCTATGAAATACGATTATTTCCATCTCAGAGACAAGGGAGGAACTGGGATGCTGGGACAGGGGTTGGAGACGGGCAGGACTTGGTGTTCTGGGATCAGCCTGGGCATGTGCAGAGGGCCCAGCTAAATTTAAGGAGTAAGAGCCACCAAAGTGGTGTGAGCTGAACAATATTGCAGTAACAGAACCGTGCTGGTAAATTACTCAGTGTTTAAAAAGAGAGAGAACGTGGCAAAGGGGCAGAGTTGTGCTGCTGGTGTCCCACCGAGGCTGGGACAGGGCAGGGGAAGGACAGCGACCCCCACTGAGGTCCTCACTGAAAGGGACAGGTTTGTACAGCTGGCCCTGGTTACGAGGCGGGCAGCACCCGGTCACACGGGAATTGTCCTGCTGCTGTCCCTGCAGAGGGCTCTGTGTGCCCAGGGACAGGGCCCGGCACAGCCACTGCGGGACAGGGCTCAGGGCGGGTGGGTGACCTGGAACGGGAATATTAACAGTGAGGAAAAGTCATTCTGCCTGATTTTTCCTGTTGAATATTCTCTCCAGGACAGTTTGAGCAGATGGGTAATCAGGAAGGAGAAAGACTGTGGTGTCACTTATCACAGACTGGTTTGGGTGGAAGGGACCTTAAATCCCCCCCAGTGCCACCCCTGCCATGGCAGGGTCACCTCCCACTGTCCCAGGCTGCTCCCAGCCCCAATGTCCAGCCTGGCCTTGGGCACTGCCAGGGATCCAGGGGCAGCCACAGCTGCTCTGGGAAACCTATTCCAAACCTGTTATCAAACTGATGGTACTTGAGTCTGAAATTTCAGCTTCCATGGCCTTTTTCAAGCAGAGCTTTTGAAATGAAATGGGCTAAATCCATTACAATAACGAGTGTCTTTGAGGAACACAATCTCCTCAAAGGATTCCTTCCAGGAGCAGGGAAGAAAAAAGACCAAATTCCTTGAACTCTTTGCTAATTACTGACCTGGAGCTGGGCCGTGGTGTGTGCACCCCAACCTCTGAGATGGAGGGTTCTGGTTGGCATCACCCACAATCAGGAGCATCAGGCTGAGCACTGGAGAAATCCTTCTGCTCCATTTTATGCCTGACAGCAAAAATGAGCGTTTATTCTTGAAGTAAGGAACTCCAGCCCTGCCTGAGCTGAGGAGAGGCATCTGCAGAGGCCAGGCTGCAGTGGAATGCAAACAGGGCCATGTTGGCAAAAATGAGGAGTTAATTTAGTGGTGAATGCTCTGATGTTTTTCCCAGATGTGTTTGCAGAGCCATTAAAAGCTGCGTTTAATCTCAGCTCCATTTGCAATCTGATGCACATTATGCTGCTTCCACACAGAGCAGGGGCCCTCACTGGCCCTGGATGGCTCTGTCCCTTCAGGAGAGGCTGGGTGAGGTCTCCGTGCCCAGGGCTGCTCTTCCAGGGCGTTCTGGAGACAGCTCTGACCCCGAGCCCAGGGCTGAGGGCTGCTCCATGTCTGTGGGTACCACACTTGCACGCCAACATTTGGGACCGAATGAAAACTTCCCTGAATTAGTAATGACGTTTTTATTTTTAAGGGACTCAAGCTCAGGCAGCATTTTAAAAAATGAATCATGATTTTAGGTGATTTCTTTCTGCTTGGATGCTCAGAGCTGTCTCAATATTGTCTGTTAAAGCTGCTGCAACTTCTGTCTCTAATGGAGGTGCTCACGCTCACTAAACTGTTTGGCAAACACTGGCTGTCGTGTCTCATCCTCCTGATTAAATTCCATATTTGCATTTCCTTGGATATACAAAGAAAAAGCAAATCAGCAATGAACAGCACAGTCAGAGCAGGAATCAGCAAACAGGGGTAGAGGAATAGCTGCTGGTCTGGAGATGACACACTGCAGAGCCAGCCTCGCACGCAGGCCCTGCACGGCAGAGCGTCCTGCACGGCATCCCACATCCCACAGAGAATCCCACATCCCACAGAGCATCCTGCACGGCATTCCACATCCCACAGAGCATCCCACATCCCACAGAGCATCCCACATCCCACAGAGCATCCTGCATGGCATTCCACATCCCACAGAGCATCCCACATCCCACAGAGCATCCCACATCCCACAGAGCATCCTGCATGGCATTCCACATCCCACAGAGCATCCCACATCCCACAGAGCATCCCACATCCCACAGAGCATCCTGCATGGCATTCCACATCCCACAGAGCATCCCACATCCCACAGAGCATCCCACATCCCACAGAGCATCCTGCATGGCATTCCACATCCCACAGAGCATCCCACATCCCACAGAGCATCCCACATCCCACAGAGCATCCTGCATGGCATTCCACATCCCACAGAGCATCCCACATCCCACAGAGCATCCCACATCCCACAGAGCATCCTGCATGGCATTCCACATCCCACAGAGCATCCCACATCCCACAGAGCATCCCACATCCCACAGAGCATCCTGCATGGCATTCCACATCCCACAGAGCATCCCACATCCCACAGAGCATCCCACATCCCACAGAGCATCCTGCATGGCATTCCACATCCCACAGAGCATCCCACATCCCACAGAGCATCCCACATCCCACAGAGCATCCTGCACGGCATTCCACATCCCACAGAGCATCCCACATCCCACAGAGCATCCTGCATCCCACACAGCATCCCACAGAGCATCCCACATCCCACAGAGCATCCTGCATCCCACACAGCATCCCACAGAGCATCCCACATCCCCCAGAGCATCCTGCATGGCATCCCGCATCCCACAGAGCATTCTGCATCCCACAGAGCATCCCGCATCCCACAGAGCATCCCGAGCCCCCTGGGGATCCCAGTGCCACTGTGCTGCTGCCAGAGGAGCAGTGTGGCCCTGCCCATTCCCTGCCCATTCCCTGCCCATCCCTGCCAGCTGTCCCTGGGCATGCACTGATGGACACAAGCTCTCCAGCTCAGCACGGCTCAAGTGGAAGGGGCTGTGCAGGGTTTCTCTTTTGTCCTTTTCCTCTGTTTCATCACAAGGTTGTGAGGGAAAGTTTGATATTTTAACACTTGGCCTGCTATTAGCTGGGGAAATCTAGCAGATGTACTTCATCATCTCAAAGATATGAGCAATCTCCAGCACTCTGGTATTAATGTGGGGAGATTGACTCAAAGCGTTTTGCTTCAATGGCTCTTAAGAAATTCACAGTTCATTTCCAGTCATTAAAATAATTAGTGCAGTGCTCTGCCTCCCCTAAGGCCAGAGCTGGAGGGCCAGCTGCCCTGGGTGTGAGCTCTGAGCTCCCAGCACGTTCCCTCCTCAGCCCCTGGTGGGGACGATGCTGAGCCTGCCCGAGGCCTGGGGGACCCAGGGGAGGCCCAGCCTAAAGCAGGACTCGGGGGCTTAAACGGCTTTGAGAGGCCCTGGCCCGGCAAGGAGCCCGTGAAAAACTGCCCCATTTGTTTTAATGAGGCTGCTCCTGTAATGGGGAGTGTTCCATAAATAAGTGATTACAGGACTGAGCCAAAACCCATCGCCAAGGATTAGATGTGACTCATGGGATCAAGAAAAGTCCTTGGTTTTACTGGAGGCAAGGGAAAAAAGTCTGTTCTTTGCTGGATCCTGTTATGTATCACCTTCACTCCATGAAGAGGTCTTGGAAAATAGGAGTTAACCCAGGGATGCTGTTCAGGGGGTGGGAAGGATGTCAGGCACAGGGAGCTCTAGAACTGCACTTCTCTTTCCATACTGTTTCTGCAAGCAGTTCTTATCTAAAAGTCTGTAATCTTTTTGGAAAAAGCAGAGATGATTTTGCAGTTCTGGTGTTTGGTAGCAAGATCTTGAAGGTATTTCTGTAAATAGGCTTAAAGTGGATAGAATCTGGCTCAGGGGAATTGCTGGGGGTGAGCAAAGCTTTTCTCTGCACTGGCAGTTTGGGGAGCTGAGGTCTGTAGGGGTGGAGGGCTGGAGAGTTTGGGATGGGTAGGAATGGGATATTAGAGCCAGGTCAGTGGAACCACAGTGCAAAGGGCACTGAGGAGCATCCGTGGGAGCTGGAGATGTGTGGGCTGCTTGTTTGGAACTCAAACCGAATGTGAATCAAAGT
The DNA here is from genome assembly GCA_013397915.1 of Daphoenositta chrysoptera. Lineage (NCBI taxonomy): Eukaryota > Metazoa > Chordata > Aves > Passeriformes > Daphoenositta > Daphoenositta chrysoptera. Next base: position 500,665 of record VZRO01002602.1, read on the forward strand.
GAAAACCTCTCTGCTCTATGACAATGCAGGATCTGAGGGGCCAGGATGCAGACAGGACAAGGGGAATGGCTTTAATCTAAAGAGGGAGATTTCCACTGGATATGTGGAGGAAATCCTTCCCTGTGAGGGTGGGCAGGCCCTGGCACAGGGTGCCCAGAGCAGCTGGGGCTGCCCCTGGATCCCTGGCAGTGCCCAAGGCCAGGCTGGACACTGGGGCTGGGAGCAGCCTGGGACAGTGGAAGTGTCCCTGCCATGGCAGGGGTGGAAGTAGAAGATCCACTCACTTTGAGGGATTGAGGAATTCAGGTGTTTGGGTAAGTTTCCGTTCACTATTCCCTTATTTAACTTGGATAAGTATCACCCCTTGGAGTTTTAGGAAGCCAGGCTGTGAGTGTGCTAAGAAAATAGGAAGCAATAAAAAAGGCTGTTGAGACACTTATCCAACGCTGAGGGAATTTTCAGAACAGCTGTAGTTGAGTAATTATGAGCAGAACCCTTGTTTCCACTGAATAAATGCATATTAGATTATTCCCTAATGATAAAGATTATTTAAAAGACAAAAGCTATAGAATAATAGACATTAACAGATGTATCTATTTCCAAAATCCCTGAAACCAGACTTAAATCTTGGGAGTTATTCCTCACCTTTAGCAGAGCTCTCATCAGCTGCAGTGTAAGCCCCAGAGCTGACACTCCAGATAAGTACATGATATAGTTCAGCCCTAAAACTCTTAACAGAAAATACATCAGGACTTACTGTAAAATTTCATGGAGGATTAGAGAAAATATTAAGTCAATAGTTCTTTAGTTATTAGGGGCTTTTAAGGTAATCAATACTTTCCAGCCATGTTAGTGCCTACCATGATAAAAGATGACATTAATATCCAACTCTTCTTTTTTTGGTATATTTATGTATATCCTTCCTTTAGTCACTCCTGCTAGAATCAATAGCTATACAAGGAATATGGTTATTTTTAAATGGCATCAATATTGATTTACCTGTAACTGCCAGTTTCAAGTGGAACTTAATTTCAGGAAAAAAACCCTTACTTTTTCATACAAAGGGATTACCAACCACCCTAAATCTTTGGAGTACCCCTGCCTTTGCTTCTAGTGATTTTCACATTTAGCAGTGTGCTAATGCAGCAGAAACTATTTTAGAATTAATAAATCCTAAAAATAGGATTAATAGGATTAATTCTAAAATTTCTTTGGAGTTACATGACATTTTATGTCCTCAAAGCATTGTGCAGATGTTAATTGAATTTAATTGATATCATTCAGTCCCCGAAGTTATATGCATGCAGTTATTAATGGTTTAATTATTTTGTCAATGGAATAGATTCTTTGCCTTTGATTCTGCTCCAGGAGATCCGGACAGTCCCGAGGCTGAAGCCTTTTCATTCAGGTGACTCAGGAATACAGTTGGTCCAATGGGAAGATTTTGCCCAGGGCATCCTCAGCAGGGATTTTCCCCCTGGTCAGCCCGAGCCTGAGGTCTGAAAGGGATGATTCCTTTCCAGACACTGGGCTTTGCATGTGGAATGTTTGGTAAATCCATGGTCAGGCTGTTCCTGCAGCCCGGGTAGGGATCCCATGGAACCATGGAATGGTTTGGGTTGGAAGGGAGCTTAGAGATCCTCCCATCCCACCTCCCTGGGGTTGGGACACCTTCCACTATCCCAGGGTGCTCCAAACCCGGCCTGGGACACTGCCAGGGATCCAGGGAATCCAGGGGCAGCCAGAGTTTCTTGGGCACCCCGTGCAGGGCCTGCCCACCCTCCCAGGGAAGGATTACAATTAAATGAGCTCTAGAATTAAAGAAATGAACGATCTCTGAACTGCGAGCACACTGAGCAGCCCTCCCGGTGATGCCCTCTGCACACCCGGCCCCAGAGCCTCCTCCAGGCTGCTCCTCGGCTGTGGCAGGGACGGGGCTGCCCTCGGGCTGGGAGGATTTTCCCCACAATTCTGGAGAGGCTCCAGGAGAGCTCGGCAATGATGGGAATTAACGTCTGCATTGAATGGCAGCCGCCTTCAGTTCTTTTGTAATTAACCAAATCATAAACATCGCCTCTAATTCAGGCAGGAGGGAGCTCTGCAGCGTTGCCTGGGTGTTCCTGGCAGTGTCAGGGATAACACAATTCCAGCAGGGCTGCTGGACGGGGCAGTTTCCCTGTCTGAACCACTCCCAGGGAAGTGCAGGTTTGTTCCACGTGGTGTTTGCTCAGCTCCCAGCAAGTGCCAGGGGTGAGGAGAGGATACATTGAACTAATTATGGAACCCAGAACTGCATTCTTTTGGCTAAATTTAAGTAACGTTGGAGTACCATTTTCACCTTGTTTCCAACCTGCTGTACGTTCTGATGGAGTCAGGAATCCACACTCTTACAGACACTGCCAGCTGGAATTTCCCGCTGAAATTAGCTCCCAGATGCCTTCAGACCAGCAAAGCTGTTCCATGTACAATTTGTCCTTTTCTGACCCATTAGAAGAAGAGGGAAGGAGATCTCTCAGGTTTGAAAATGAAAGAAACTCATCTTTAAAAATATCCCCAAATCCACTGTGTTTAGAAGCTTTACTGAGAAACAAACCCAGAACTACTGCAAAACTCCTCCCAGAAATGAAATGGTTGGAAAGGGCACGAGGGTGGATGCAGCAGGAAACCACTGAACCATTTATGCTCAAACCCAGTGGCTCTTAGGGCACGAAGCACTGATTATGGAATAAATCAGCTCGGAGCGTTTCCAGCAGGGAACCCTGTGAGTTCTCCCCAGCTTGCTGGAGCAGCATTCCTGGATGCCAGGGATAAAATCCCAGTGTGCCACCCCTGCTGCTGCAGAAAGTGCCTTTCCCTGAGAGCTGTGCAGGTCTGTGGGACGAGGCAGGGAGGGTGGCTCTGCCGGGCTGGGCACAGTTAGGGACACCAGGGGACACGAGGCTCCTTCTCTCAGCTCAGCCTTCTGCAGCTCCAGAAATGGGGCATTAAAAGGGAATCACTGCACTCTGCATTTGATAAAATGGCTCATCTCCTTCCAGTGGAGAGTCAGGCCCCAGTGACGGAGGCAGGGAAAGCACGACTGGCCAGGCCTCTTCTTGTTTCAATCCCAGTTTATCTGGGGGAAGAACAAACCATAAAGAAACCACAGAAAACACTGAGCGCCCTCCCACAATACATCATTTGTAAAGCTTTCACTCCAGCTTTCCAAAAGGCCATTTAGCTTAATAGTCTGTCCCATTTTTCATTTCCTTATGCTACAGGTGCTGGGGGGATGATTTACAAAAGAACAATGGAATGACATTTTACCTGACTTTGGAAATTAATTCCCAGCAGTCTCACGCCTTTTGTGCCTCAGAGTTGCCTTCCATAACATGGAATGGGTGGTGAGATTCTGTACCAAAACAATAGGAAATTTAAAATGAGAGAATACATCCAATTTTCCATCCAGCCACGATCTTCTAGAACCATTAGTAAATTGTTTGTATGTCCACATTAGTAATAAAAGATTAATCAACTGATTGAATTTTCAGAAATTTAGGCAAAGGCAAAATGAATTGGCCTCCATTCTAGTGTGACTAAATGCCAAAAAAATTACATGTACAAAATACATTATTTGAAAAACACTCAGAAGAAAACACGCCTAGCTGTATGCTTTACACAATATGTATATTTAAACCCTGCAAGAGCCTACAATATTTGATTTACATGAAATAGAACGAATGAAAAAGGGGGGGAACCAGATGAATCTGTATCTCGGTTTGGTTGTTACTGTTCTTATTTGCACTGATCATGACAGGTCATTAAATGAAGGTCAGTTCCTTGTGGAAGAGTTTGTTGGCGTCTTCAGGATCTTAAAACTTGTGAGGCGTGAAATCAATGACAAATTTTAGGGCAGTATTAGGGTTGTAAAATGGAGAGCTTCCAGTGATTCAGAACATTGTAGGAAATTCATTCACCTATTGGGTGAATGGCCCACAAAATATACTCTACTGCTGAAAATCTCCTTAAACACTCAGCCATTGGAGGAAATGAACTTTAAGTGGGACTTCTGTAGTAGAACTTCTACTTTGATGTACTTGTCATGCTTGGTGGGTAGTGGTATTCAAGTAACAGCTTTAATAACCTCACTATTTACAGGCAATTACCCCCATGAAGGAGCTGGGATGGGATGAAAACATCTGTTTCCTTCTGGAATCCGTGTACATCTGCCCTTAAACAAGGTGAAAATTTGGTGTGAGAACTCTTGAGGACTGAATTGCTGGGGTTTTTCTGCAGTGCTACCTTCTCTGCAATTAGATAACAGCTTAAAATCTGATTACTGAGTTATTTTTTACCTCTCAGGATGCACAGGCACAAGCAAACTCTCCGTTGAGAGCTGATTTGATGCCAGTTAAATATTCAGGTAGTCCTCTGAAGGCACTGGAAATCAAATACCCGGAACATCTTGTGCGGAGTGAGAATTTCCATGTTTCTGAACGTGTATTTCCCCGCCATTCCCAGCGGAGGTTCTCACTGTTGCTTTATCCAAAGTCCTTTAAAGCTGTTAGTGAGTTCAATGTTTCACTGGGACCTTCTCTCAGGAAGGGGAATCCTCTTGATGTGCTGGTTATGCTGGCAAGGAGAAAATACAATTCTGTGAGTGGTTTTGTACGGCAGAGAGGTGATCTGACAGAGGCTCCCTCCCAGCAAGATCCCTTTTCCCTTCCAGCAGAGACAAAACCGGCAGCTGGAAGGATTTGAAACGTGGGGGAGCTGAGGAATCTGAACACGTCCAAGGCTTTACTGAGCTCCCGAAGGGACTGGGCTGTTCCGAGGGGATGGAGCTCAGGGCCTCCTGCTGGGAAAGCCACAAAGAGCCCTGGGAAGGTCCTGGATCTGCACCTCTGGAATGGGTGGGACACCAAGGCCAGGCTGGACAGGGCTTGGAGAAACCTGGGCTGGTGGAAGGTGTCCCTGCCCTCGGCAGGGGGTGGAATATGAGGATTTTTAAGGTTCCTTCCAACCAAACTATGTGATGTTTCTATGAAAATGAGAACTGCAAAAGCATAAGAGCACATCTAGAGAGTCCATTCCTCTGCTCCCCAGGCAGAAATCCAGCAGACTTTGGTGTTTATGTCCATTACATGCAGTTTATGTCCATTACATTTTAGGATGTATTTTTTTCCCCCATCGTTGCAGTGCACCCACCTTTGGATCAGAGTGACGCAATACCCAGTGCCACTACTAAAAAAAGTTGGGGAATTATGTTAACAATATCTTTCACCCCAAGAAATGGAGAAACCTCAACAGAGGTTGAGGTTGAAGCAGACTGTGGACTGGCAGCTCAGTCTCTGCTAAATTTTAGTAAGTTATGATGTGAAGAAACCCCAAAAGGTCTTGATTTCCAAGCCTTTGCTGTGTTCTTTCCCTCCCTGGCTCAGTGATAGGTTTTCACTGCCATCATCTGTGGATGTTACTGGACTTCCTCCCCAAGACAAACTGCAGGCAAACCTCCAGGATAAATTCCCAAGATTAAGGCCAATATTGTTGTAAATGCTGCTGTATTAACTTCTCTCAAGCTCCCTGAATTCCAAGTGATTTCCCTGCATGGGTAATGGCAGGACCCTGCTCTAAATCCACAGTGAAAGAAAAACAGTACTTTTAACTCATACTCAGTGCTCTGGATTTTAAACTGAAGTGAGATTTATGAACAAGCTCCCTCTATCTAAATGTATATACACCCATTTACATTATTTTACATAATATATGGCAACAGTTTGTCTCTGTTGGGTAATAAATACATGGATAAAACCAACACTGTGAGTAGGGATCACTGCAGTGAGCTCTGCATAAACTCCTGTTCAGACAGAGCTACTTGGATCTTCTTGGGAAATCATGTCCGGAACTATTTATACATTGAATTATATATATATTATATATATTATATATATTATATTATGTATTATATTATATTATATTATATTATATTATATTATATTATATTATATTATTCCTAATTCTCCCCTGTTTTGTCCCTCCATATTAGATCTATCTCACGGTTNGATATATTATAGATATATATATTGGATATATATAACTTGCTGACAGATCCAGCAGGAACAATGGAGAAGGAAAAAGCAACGTTATAGTTTGTAAGACTCAGTGGAATCACTCTTGTTTATGCTGGTTAAAATTTTGGAACCTCATTAACACAGAAACAACCAAAGATTTTGTGATAGAAAACTTAAAGGAAACAGTAAACCCTTCCCTCTGACAAAGCCTCTTTGCAATGGACACGTGAGCTCTGTGCTGCCCTGCCCCTCAAAGCCCCGGACACCCCTCAGGAGTTGTGGGAGCAGTCTGGCAGCTCCGCATTTACAGCAAAACTCCTCAAGGCTGCCAAAGCACCTGGGGCCCCTTTGCCTTGGTGTCCCCTTCCAGACAGCGTTACTGAGTTTCTTCCTCACTTTTCATTCCCTTTATGGAGCCCAATTTGTGTTTACAGCCCCATGTGCTTTCCCTGCCGTGCTGTCTGTCGCTGGTGTGGAATTTGGGTTTTGCACACTTGCCAAGCAGTTTTGCTGCTTGGCGAGGGTTCAGTGGCAGAATTTGCCTCCCCGCACAGGAACGGGCACGTCTGGCTCTCAGGCCTTTGTCTGGGGCCTCCTGCATGTTCAGAGCTGCTCCTTTGTCACCGGCCTGACCCAGGCAGCAAATATGGAAAGGAATTGTAAAATGCCCTGTCCTCACTGGGATGCCAGCTGGAGCAGGAGTCAGCTTGCTGGGATAAACTGGTCCTCTGCTGCTCCTTAACTGCCCAGCGTTGTCCAGCCACTCTCATTCTGGAGCAGGGCTGCCCTTCGCTGATTTTTATGCTTTTGGAGTCACCTTCCTCTGTTATTTGTGTCCTCTTAGAGTACATTTAATATCGGCATGGACAAGGCAGAGGATGCAGGGGTTTTGGGGTGGCACAGCTGATAACGTGGTGTGTGCGGAGCTGACAGCTCGGCCGCTGGGCTGCTTCTACACCTAAAGAAGGAATTTTTCCCTGTTTGCTGGGGGCTGGCAGGTAACACATCTCCCTAATTCGTGCAACAAGGTGGTGACAAAGGGAGTAGCAAGTCCAACTGGGCACTTGAAAAGCCAGGAATTTCCGTGGCCATGTGGATGTGATGAATCTCTTCAGTGTTGGGGCTGCCTGGCTGTTGGTGATAAAGTGGCTTCATGTACTTTTTGTAATTAGCTTTTTTCATGTCTGAAGTATAGATTTTTTTTTTTGTCCTGTAGTTGCTTTCTACTGTCAGTGTTTAATAAATTGTCTAAAGGTGGGGAGTCACTTTTTATTTTGGAATACTTGGCCAGATTGCTTGGTTCTGCCTGGAATAGCAGGTTTGGGTGGATAACGAGCCGATTTATTGGCAGGGCAGAAATCAATGGCACACGTACCCAGGGCTTTTACTGGTTTAATTAGACTACCCAGACTCCTTTTTAAACAGCCCAGTCAAACCAGCACGTTGCAGAAACACACAAACGCTCATTTAAAAGGATAAGGTCGTAGATCAAACTTTTCCATTGTTTGCAGAGAATCCCCTAAAAACAGGAGCCCCAAAGCTCGCAGAGCAGCCCAGCTGAATAATTCTGCCGGAGAAAACCTGCGAAAGGGGATGCTGCAGCACCATCTAGTGCCTCTTCTCCCTGCCATATCGGGAATTTTTGAATTTTCCACTCGATTCAAGGATGTAGGTGGGGACGAGGGAATGCATTGGCTGCTTAGACATTGACAACTTCTTTTCTCAACCAGTGTGGAGAGATAAGGGAGCTGAGGGATGGAAAGGGGCTTTGGAATTTCACACAGGGAAGATTTTGTCAGGAGAGCTGCTCTCAGTTCCTCCCATTTCATCTTCCTACCAGTCACACAGTTTTCCTCCCGAGGACAGTCAGGAAGTGCATGCGGGAGAGGGAAAATGGGAGGAAAAGTACTGTGGTTAAATACCAAACCGACCAGACGGCACGTTTTGGGGAGCTGGAGCTGTAGTTTTGGTAGAGCAGTGATCTGTTAGGGAATGACTGGCAAGGGGGAGGCTGGTGGGTGTTTGCAAACTCCGTGTTGAGAACCGCACCTGTAACCAGGGAACAAGCACGCAATCCTTGGCTTTGCCCATCCCGGGTACGACCCAGGATGAAAACTAAATTAACACTAAATTACCATGAAATTAAATCTAAACAGAGCTACAGTTTAATAGCCTTTACATTCCTGACCCTTTGTTTCTTTTTCTTCTGGAGAGGTGATGAAAGTCCTCTGACTCCAAACTACTCAGTGGTTAACCACGAGCCACTTTGCAATTAGCCACTATTCCCAGCCAGCCACTGGAGATGAATTTGGGGACGAAATCCCTCAGGGCTGGTGGCATGAACTTTAAACTTTGTTTCTAAATCAGCCCTCTCACAAATAACCCTCCTAAACAAAATGAAGTTCATCCCAGCTGTCTGTGTGTGTCTTTGACGAGCCCCCCAGCCAAAGCCAAAAGCCCTTCACGATCTCGGAGTGCTCTGACTTCACACGGTGACAGAAATTTAGGTGATTCTCAGACCAGATTAACTGATGGCCTTTGGGACATACAAATACTTGCCCTCACCAAATTTGCTGAAATTATTTGGGACTGACACATTACTTTTCAACCTGAACCTGTTTTGTAACTGGGGTTAATCCTGCTGGAGGAATAGGAAACAACTTCCAGTGCTCCCAGCCTGAGTTGGGAACAGACCTCGTGCTGGGAGGGATTCAAGTGTGAGATTAATGACTCTTCAAACTAATGACTGCTTTTTGTGGTAATAAATATCAATATTTATATGTTAAACGCGTTTTCTAGCAGGTTTAATTTAAAACCCTCAAAATTAATTATACCTTAGTGCATTTAGTAAACGTCCTGATGGTGATGTGGAACTCAACAGAGATCACTTATCTTAAAAAAAATCTTCACCCAAAATCATCACTGTCTTCACTACGGCCCTGTAGGAAAAGCTGGTGGATAGTGATGTCTGTAAATTATAGTCAGAGCCTAAATTAGAGTTAATGCCCCATTTGGGGGTTGAATTTATATTTAAGGCATTTGCTGGAGTTACAGTGCTCATAGAGTGAACTGTTAGCAGGGTTAGGGTGATAAAGAGGTGCAACAGCATCCAAAATACTCCCAGAGTTTTCACTACTTAGCTTTTTATTATGATTATTACTGAATTCAGGATTTCCTAAAAGAAGCCCCAGCTCCTTGGGTCATGTGAATTTTTGGAGAATCCCAGGAGCCACTGAAAAATAAGATCTATCCCTGAAGAGTGCAGAAACAAGCTTAAAAGTGTGACTCAAATATACCCCCAGCAATGTAGTAAAAACACAACAGAAATCAAAGTATTTTAGCATATCAAAAGAATTTAAAAATATTTAGCATAATATTTCTTAATAAAATCCCAGGGTTTGAGAAGGGGCTCATAATTTTTTAATTCTTCAGTTGGACAGCCTGACAACAAAAACATTTCATTTTTTAAAATTATGGTAAATTACCAGATATGATACCCTGCAATTATGTGTATTACACTGAGACAATGCAAAAAAAGTTATGGAATCCTAACTTTATCATTTAAGTGATTATTGTATTTTATAAATGCTTAATGTATCATCACGGGCACGTTTGTGCTCGTTTGGCAAATGTGATATTGATTGTTGCTCTAAAGGCACAGTCAGGTCAGCAGAGATAATGATTGTTTGGGAGTTTTCCACCCATGATGGTAAGGAAATTAAGAGTGCTCTTTGTCTTTTAAATGTGTTTCTCTAAACCACTTTAATTCTGATTTTAAAAAATATAAAATTTAGTGTTTAGCTTGCTGGCTAATCATTGGTTTCCTCTGTCACTGATGCAGGGAGAATATTACTGCTGAACTGAAATGGGAGGTACTGAAAAGCAGAAAGTGCAGAATTTTTCCTCTGAGAAAAAGGCATTTTAAGAGTGAAAACAACACATGACTGAGATACAAGAATTTGAAATGCTCTGGAGCACTGTATGGGATGTAGTGATTTGTAATGAAGAATGCAATAAAAATTTCAGCAATAAAAATTAAACATTTTACTGGAAAAATTCCAGGGCCATGATACGGCTTCTTTGTTTGAGGGTTTTTTAAGGGGAAGGTAATGATAATAAATGATGAGACGGAGCATTTGTGTGAGAGTTGGGCACTGCAGAGGCGGCTGCACTGAACTTGTTGGGGTTTATCAGCCGGGTTTGCATCCCGTGGACTGTTTTGGTGATGACACCAACCCCACACCAGCACAGGGCTCTGCTGACAAGCTCCAAGCGCCCAGGGCACAGGACGGTATCCAGAGGGCTCTGGAATACCCCCAGCGAGGAGCTCCACACCTCCCTGGGCTCCTGTTCCACTGCTCGGTCAGTGGAAGGGAAGTTTTTCCTCATGTTCAGGGGGCACTTCTGGGCACCAGTTTCTGCCCGTTCCTCTTGTGCCATCGCTGGGCACCACCAAGAGGAGCCTGGCTGCATCCTCTTGGCACCGTAATTAATGAATGTAATAATTAAATTACTAAAGGTCGTGTGCTTCTCGTGGTCGAAGAACCCCAGCTCCGCCTCGCCCTCACGGCAGCGATGCCCCAGTGCCCGCAGCACCGCCCTGGCCTTTCGCTGCACCCTCTCCAGGCCTCTCTTGTGCTGAACGATTTTTATCTCATACCGTGTTTAATTTGTTTTCAAGCCATTTACCCATGAGGTTTAACCCACCGCGGGTTTTATCCACACGCAGCCCCTCTGAGAGCCGGGCCCGGGCACGCAGCGCTCTGGGGACGCCGCCGGTGCCACCCGGGGCAGCCACGGCCGGGCCAGCTCCACCCGGGCCAGCTCCACCGGGGCAGCCACGGCCGGGCCAGCTCCACCGGGGCAGCCACGGCCGGGCCAGCTCCACCCGGGCCAGCTCCACCGGGGCAGCCATGGCCGGGCCAGCTCCACCGGGGCAGCCATGGCCGGGCCAGCTCCACCCGGGCCAGCTCCACCGGGGCAGCCATGGCCGGGCCCCGGGAGCAGAGCGGGGCCCGCTGTCCCCGCCACCCCCGGGCCCTCCGGGCGGTAAGGGCTGTCCCTCCCCGGGCACACGGCCCCGCAGTGGGAGCGAGCCCCGGGCCGAGCACGGAGCCCGCCGCCCTCAGCCCTCAGCCCTCAGCCC
>VZRO01002602.1:512663-527063 GCA_013397915.1 Daphoenositta chrysoptera
CGGGCGGTCGCGGGTGTTGGGGCGGCCGGCGGTGGAACGCGCGCCGGGGTCGCCAGCAGAGTGCGCAAAGCGGGCGCTTCTGTGCATTGAGACATCCCTGAAACCGAAAGGCCGAGGAGAACCTGTGTTGTTTTAGGAGGTCTCTGGTCGATTTAACCGGGGTCCAGTGAAAATAAGCAGGAAGGCAGAGGTGCTCGGGACTGTGGAGCAGTGCTGGGTCCCGCGTGCTGCCCGGCTTATCTGGCACACACACCGGGCAATTCCTCACCCGGCGAATTATGCGTAATTATTGCATAATAACGTGGTTTTGTGCACATGGTGCCCCCACACTGACAGGAGATCGAATGGTTTGGGAAGCAGCTTGTGCTTGATTGGAAAGAAGCATTATTTCAGCGTGCAGGGGAGAAGGGAGCAGGAAGTCCTGCCAGGAACGAGTGTCATTTCCCGTGGCAGGAAATTCTGTGAGCTCTTCAGGCCTGTATCTTTTAAATAATAAGAAAATAATTCCCGAATACTTTAGGAATTACAGCTTTAATATAACCTTAATATAAGCTGTTTTCCTGAATATTTGAGGAAATACAGCCTTAATATCACCTCAGTTAAGCTGTTTCCTGAATATTGTAGGAAGCACAGCCTTACTAGAAGCTATTTCCTGAATATTTTAGGAAGCATAACCTTAATATAACCTATATATAACCTTGTCCCTCTTTCTTAGGTGAGGCTCATATTTCTTCATTTCTGCACAAAGGCATTGAGAGTGGATTGGGTTTTGTTAGTGAACCAGCATGACTGAAATGTGATTTTTGTCAGGCAGGGAAGCCTCCAGCACTCACCTTTCCCTCGTTCCTGTGTGCTGGAGGTGCTGCTAATCCTGGAATTTAAAGATAAACAAACCCCAGGAGCTGGGGGTGTAGAAGCTGGAGCTTGTTTTGCCGGCGGAGAGGGAGGAGGAGGAGAGGAAGGCACCGGGGCTCTCTGGGTTTTGGGCAGGCGGTGCTGCTGCAGTGAAATGAGTCACGGTCCCTCGGCCCCAGCGCCGGCAGCAGCCGCCGGGCGCTCTGGCTACAGCCGGCCAAAGTTTGCAGGGCACGTTCTTTCCATCGACTGCTGCTAATTCCTTCTGTGTTCAGAAAAACAAGTGGGACGGCCTTCCCTGTTAAAACTGCTAATGATGGATGCAGCTGGATGGGAGCACATGGAAAAAACAGAAGGGTTTTTTTTCCCTCCCCCATCCTGCAGTGATGCCCCAAACCAAACAGAAACTTCCTGCTCTTGCCCTCCATCAAACTGAGCAAAATTATGGGCGTTTTGGACATCTTAAACATTTTGTAGCCGTTCATGGTTAGGGTTGCTAATTGAATATAAGAAATTTCATATAGATGTGGAGTATTTTTAACAGTCATTAGGCAGATGGTGTCTCAGTGCTGAAAGGGCTGTAATTAGGTACAATACCAAAGAGAGTCTGTAACCTCCTTTCCTGTCGTGCTGGATCATTTCTTGCTGAGATAAATACAATATAGGATGGCTCTGTGAGAGCAGGTTCTGTAAACTATGAACTATTTAAAAAAACAGAAGTGAGGTGAAGCAGAAATAAGACCAGTGACTAAACATTTTGTGAGAGCATTTAACAAATGTGTCTGGAGGTCAAAGAGGGAAAAAAGGTTCTCCAAAGTCAGCTTTTAATGTCTTCTTCACTGTTCTCTTGTCCTCCCACTCTCAGAAATAGTAAAATTAGTGGTACTCCCATTTCTGAAGGAAAATTCTTTGCTTCTGCAGCATCTTTCTTTTTTGAGATTTCCCTACAGAGCCCTTCAGGATGAGAGAATCCATCCACCTTTTAAATTTGCAGCTCTGGATCGTTTTTTTAGAAGATAATAATTGCAAAGGCAGGCAACTAGACAGACTATTGTAAAAATATTTTTTCCATCTTTGGAAAGGTGGACCTTTGAAGGTCTAAATGATGTTTTTCATTACCACTGGGATTATTCATTGCCCAGCAGCTCTTGGTGTAAGAATCCTGCAGACTGGTTTATGATAACATCAAGTTTAGACAGAACATAGTGTATAAATAATGTTTGTGTTCAAAGAAATAGGGTCAAGTAATGCAGTGACTGGTAATTTAATTGTCCTCTTGCCTGAAAATTACTTTAGGATTGACTGAGAAATGGGAAGGAAGTAGTAGTTTTTAAATACTATTTTATATCTGAAATCCCTTGGAGCCTTGTAATTTGTTCCTTAGGAGCTGCCTTTGCTGGGTTTGTTTGGTGTACACACAGCAAAGGCTGACAGCAATTAAATTGTCTAAAACATCAGCGAGAGTCTGCATGAACACAGAGCTTCCCATTGCTTCTTCCTCACTTGCAGTTTGATTGTTCACTATTGTGCTGCTGCAGACACTTTACTCAGCATCCTACAAGGAATGGAGTTATCTGGCATCCTGGTGTGCTGACAGAAAACCTTTAGAGCTGAGATAAGGAGGTACCACTGCAGTGAAAACCTGAACTGACAGCCTTTGGTTATTATTTCTTCCAAGGAAAGTTGTTCTTTAGCCTTTCAGAAATAAATTACCAGCTTTTGACCCTTTCTGTAGAATGATGATTTTGCTGTGACAGCAAGAAAATTCTTTTCCTCGGGTTTATTTCCCCGTGCAGGGCTGTAGCCTGGGAGTATTGAATGCGTTTCCCTGATTCTCAGGTTTTTCTCTGTATCTCAGCCTTTGCTGATTGATTTCTACACAATATTCTCTATGTGCTTATCAGTAGAGAGCGAGGAAGAGGATGACAATGAAATGGAAGTGGAAGACCAAGATAGTAAAGAAGCTGAGAAGCCAAACATCATTAATTTTGATACCAGTTTGCCCACATCACATATGGTATGTTTTTTATATATTGTCCATTGAATGTATCTTAGAAAGATTTTAATGGGCTTTGTATAGTTTTATTGTAATGTTCTTATAAGTCACAAACAATTTTCTTTTCACAGAATCATAAGATCAAGTGGTTTGGGTTGGAAAAACCTTATAAGGCATCCAGTTGCACCCCCTGGGCAGGGACAGCTTCCACTATCCCAGGGTGCTCCAGCCTGGCCTGGGGCACTCCCAGGGACCCAGGGGCAGCCACAGCTCCTCTGGGCACCCTGTGCCAGGGCTCCCCACCCTCACTCCTCGTTGGGAGGAATTCCTTCCCAATATCCCATCTAACCCTGCCCCCTGCAGTGGAAGCCATTCCCTGTGTCCTGGCCCTCCATCCCTTGGCAACAGCCTCTCTCCATCTTCCCTGTAGCTCGTTCAAGCACTGGAAGGCCACAGTTAGATCACCCTGGGGCCTTCCTTCTTCAGGCTGAACAATCCCAGCTCCCCCAGCCTTTCCTCCTTTCATGTGTATCAAAAAGCTACTCCACTGAGTACCAAAACTTGAAAGCTGGACGAGAATGTGTAGTGCCTCTGTTTGGTGTTGGAGAGAAGGAAGTGGCCAGTTTGCTTTCTCACGTGGCAGGATTCCACGGACTCTGGTATTATGTTGAATTCTTACACAATCCCTCCTAATGTGTAAGGAAGCATCAATGTTTTTGTTTGTTGTTTCCACTCGCTGTCAGTTGGCTGCTGCTGGGGAAGTTGGAGCTGCATGATGGAGAAACCAGGTTCTACCAGCAGCAGTCAAATCGTCTCAGCTGTTTTGCAGAGCAGCTCCCTCCCCGTGGTCTCTGTGGTGTCCCTGACCCCTCCCCGTCCCTGACTGTCCCCCCTTGCCCTCGGCAGTACCTGGGCGCGGACATGGAGGAGTTCCACGGCAGGACGGTGCACGACGACGACAGCTGCCAGGTGATGCCGGTGCTGCCGCGGGTGATGGTGATGCTGATCCCCGGGCAGACGCTGCCGCTGCAGCTCTTCCGCCCCCAGGAGGTTAGCATGGTGCGGAATTTAATTCAGAGAGACAGAACCTTTGCTGTCCTTGCATACAGGTAAAGGCCACGGCGGGCTGGGTTTTGTGCAGCCTGTTTTTAGCGCAGTTTCTGTGGGTACTAAAGCAAAAGCAGATGGTTGCATCGGTGCTGTGCTCAGTAACAAGTTGAAATGGTTTAACAAAAATCGTCTTCCAGTGTGTCATGGCAGTGTAGGTGCTTGGCAGCGTCACGTGTTTGTGTGGAGAAACAGCAAGTGCTGATCTGCTTCCTTGTTTGAGCATCCGCTTCATTTCAGTAACTGTTTGTTCCATCTTGTTAAAGAATAAGCCTTGACCTGAAATGCAAAAGTCACATTCTTGTTTTGAGAAATGTATTGTTGCTTGTTTTGTGTGTGAATTAACAAGCGCTGGCAAATGTTTCACAGTAGAGTTGAGAGACAGGAGGTGATAGAAAAGAGGAAAAGAGAAAGGCTGATGAGTGCCAGAAGAGGTTGGGAATGTTCCTCCCTCTTCCCCCCCGCAATTTACTATGGATTAATTGTGTGGGAGGTGGGAACAGTTCCTGTTATAAAGTCAGTCTAAAGAATGTTGGTACTTTCAGTGTCTGCATTTGAAATGCTGACACACTGGTGATCCCTGTGCTCTCAGAATGTCACCTCTAGACTCTAAAATAAAGCAGCCACCTGGCAAAAAAACCCAACCAAACAAAACAATAGAAGTTGCTTTATAATGGAAAAACAATAGTTGTGATTTGTTGCAGATATTTTACCAAAATTACTTTTTTGATCAGACCAGTCATGTACGCTTATTGCAGACAGACTGGAATCTGAATGAGCAGTGCTGATTGGAGGGGGGTAATTAATTTAATTAATCTTTAATTCTGTTACTTTTAGCAATGCACATGAGAGGGAAGCACAGTTTGGAACGACAGCAGAAATCTATGCCTACAGAGAGGAGCAGGAGTACGGAGTTGAAACAGTCAAGGTGAAAGCAATAGGAAGACAGAGGTTCAAGGTGCTGGAAATACGAACACAGTCAGATGGGTAAGAAAACTGCATTTAGTTCTATACTCAAGTCAGCTTTAATTAGGAGTGTTCTCATATTTTCCAGTTTTTTCCCATATTCCAGTGTGTTAGGTGTGATATTTAGAGGCTCTTCTGACTGGTTTTAACGTATTATGTAATTAATGCCTTTTTCCATTTCTAAAAGTGATCAAGATCCTGCACATCCAGTAAGAATATGCTGAGTCTTCCCTCATTTTCAAGTTCTTGGTGTCATGCCCTGCACCATGGCAGTGTCCCTGGCCAGAGGGCAGGCTCCACACTGATCTGGGAGCATGTGACAATTCTTAGCACAATTGCTGGAGGTTCTGTAATCTTTTCTGCAAGGCCTGTAAAGTATTACAAAGTATTACTCCAAATCTGTAAATCTAGAGCTACTCACCTGGATCCTGCACTTCAGCATGGTGGCATTGCTTTAGAAAGAGGCCTGGGCACAGCATTTCTCTGGTTTCATGACCTGCAGCTGAAGAAATTAAGAATCCCTGTGCTGTTAGCACTCTAACATTTGGTTGCAAATAACAGACTGCAAATGTTACAGCTCAGGGAAACCCCTGCTTGGACACACGGTGGCAGTACTTGGACAACTGCAGGAACAGCAGCTTTGTCACTGAGAATTCAGTGTCCAGAGCTCCTTAGCAAGAAGAATGTTTCCATAATTCTTGATGTTTCTGATTCCTAAGTGCTTGAGGCACAACATCATTTTATAATTATTAAAGTGATCAGTTCAGTGTTGTCATGTAAGAGAATTAAAAATTTGTAGTGACACACACCTCAATATTTTAGGGTTTCTGCTGCATAATCCTGATAAAATACGAAGTCTTTCCTGCTGGACAGCATTCTTAGTAGCCACATAACATATGCTGAGGTCTTTGTGGAAGAGGTGACCTCATTGATGCTGGGATATTAAAATCTGATCAAAGCCTGTATCCTATTTCTGCTGATTCTGACCTCTAGCTGAGCACAGAAGCTTTTGTGGTTTGAAGATAGCAAACTGCATTTCAGCTCATCTGAGGCATTGAGATGGAAGAGCTGACTATTTATACCAAAAGTAACTTGAGGAGACAAAAATCTAAATCTATAGTGCTGAGATTGTGCAACATTCTGCTGTGTTGCACTGCCAATCTGTCTGTGTTTCTGTCCACCACAATCCCAACAGATCTCGAAAATAAAAATAAAAATAAGTTCTGGTCAAATGGGTTGTTGTTTAAATTCTCTAGTACTGTGGAATGATTAATCCGTTGCACCAGCCTGTGTTCACATCAGCTGTAAAATCCATTTTTTTAATGCAGGCATTTTAAAAAAACATTTAAAAAATATGTGTACAGCTCATGTTGTTGTTTCCTTTCTCAGAATCCAGCAGGCTAAAGTGCAAATCCTCCCTGAGCGAGTGCTGCCTCCCACCATGTCAGCAGTGCAGCTGCAGTCTCTCAGCAGGTGCCGTGTGATCCCCTCTTCCAAACCCACCTCCTGGCAGGACAGAGCCCTTCGGCAGTGGTGGCAGAAGTACCAAAAGGTCAGAGGTTGCTCTGTGGGGTTGCTTATTTTGGTTTTGTGGGTTTTGTTTTAATTTCTGATGGCATCTTGAGAGTCAGTATGAAGTTCCTTCCATCTGTAGAGGAGGAGCCCCAAGTGGGAAGGCGGATTCCAGCCTCCTGCTTTTCACGGAATCACACCGTGGTTTGGGTTGGGAAGGTCCTGAAAGCTCAACCGTTCCATGGGCAGGGACACTTCCCACTATCCCAGGTTGCTCCAAGCCCTGTCCAGCCTCATCTGGGGCACTTCCAGGGATGGGGAGTCCACAGCCCCTCTGGGAAACCTGTGCCAGTTAATATCTGTATTTATTATTTATTCCACTGTTTTGGTCATTGACACAGAGAAGATACCTTGAAATCTTCTGTCTCTGTAGAGATCTTTGGAACTAACTCCAGAAATTAATACAGAGTCCTGGTAACTCTCCTCATAGTTGGATTTGCTTTTTTCTTCAATGGTTTTGAACTCTTGTACCCTCAAAACCAAATAAACGAAAATAAAATCTCTTGATAACAAAGAGCTTTTGATTCTCAGAGCTCCTGACCCAGTTCATGTGAGTTAATGAGCCCAGAAGCGCTGGGCTGTGGGGGTGGGAATCCCTTCCCAAGGCTGATTCCGTCAGGTGAAGCTGAAATGAAGTGAAGCCACTTCAGGGAGAACCTGGGATGCAGATCCAGAGCTGGGTCACTCCTGTTGACCTCCATCTCTCTGTTGGTGTAATTTGTAAATGAGGAGAGTTGCCATCGAGGGGGAGATTAAAATTGCATTTGTACATATTTGCAGTGCAATATGAGATCCTCCTTTGAAAAGCAATGCAGTTATGTTGTGTGCTGCTTTTTAGGCTTTTGTTAACTAAAGCTCTGCATTTCTGTGTTCAGAAATCACTGGAGAGAATTGGTTAATTAAGCAGATGACATTACACTGGTGGAAATTTGGTGGTTCCAGGGACAGCTGGTGGAGACGTAGGAACAGATGCACTGTTAATAGCACTTAAATTTTGAACTGTCTCCATTTCAGATAGATTGCCTTTTGAAAGACATAATTTTTTATTACTGAACATCAGAAATACCTCTAATGCAGAGACTGGTTTTGTGACAAAATCCATGTATTGTGCTGTTCAGAAGGCTTAGTTCTCAGTGCTCCTGAAAATGGGTTTGGAAGCTTCACAGTGAAGTGCTGGTCCTGATGGGGGTAATTTCTTGTATCTTTAAATATTTAGGTCTGTCTCCCCTGTTTTATTTGTTGTAAAAAAACCTGTCTCTAAAGTCTGCTAATGTTAAAGAATAAATATTTGTGGGTTTGGTTTCAGAGGAAGTTCCACTGTGCCAGTTTGACGTCTTGGCCGCCCTGGCTCTATTCTCTCTATGATGCTGTAAGTTCACCCTTAAATCAAATAACCTGCAGTGAGTTTTATAGTTGTAATATCTAAGTATGGGATAGTATAAAAGCTTTAATTTTGTTGGCTCATAATTTCCATTTTACAGCATTTTATGTTCAGTGTAGTGTGAAAAGATCAGGAAGGGCTTCCCCCTCTGTGTGGTCATTCCCTCATTCCTAGAGCAAGTGTCTGGGAGGGACAGCAGAGATTCTGGTTCCTTCTGTGTTGTCTCAGAGCAAAAACAGTTAAAATATGTAGGTACAAAGGGATTCTTTAATTATTCTTTAATTAAAAGCTACTGTCCACTTAGGGAAAAGAGCTTACTCTACATGTTGCTTCCCTTGTGTTTTTTTCCTAAGAAAATAGCAATACCTGTGTATTTAAATTAGGCTTTTCTCCTAACAAAAGGAAACCTTGATGGAAAGAGTCAAGAGGCAGCTCCATGAGTGGGATGAAAACCTTAAAGATGAATCTCTTCCATCGAACCCAGTAGGTACGAGCTTTTATGAACTCACATTCTTTTATTATTTTTAAAACTTCATAAGAAAACCCAGCTTAGATAATTACCTGTCATACAGTAAATACAAATAGTTGGTTTTGTTTTATTTTTCTGTTAATTCTAACAGACCTGCTGCTTTCTCATTTCTAGATTTTTCTTACAGAGTTGCTGCCTGCCTGCCCATTGATGATGCTTTACGTATCCAGTTGCTCAAAATAGGCAGTGCTGTGCAGAGGCTCCGCTGTGAGTTAGATATCATGAACAAAGTGAGTAGTTCTTCTTTATTTGCCATCCAGTTATTCTTGCCAAAAAAATACAGGAGTGACTGTTACAATTTTGTACAGAAATGTATGGAATTTCCAGCTAATCTTCCTAGAGGGTGAATTTGGGTGTTCTGTTATTTCTTCAAAAGTTTGCTCGAAAGGAAAATGATGTCTCAGTGCTGGATTATGTTTGGCAGCAAGCAAGAAACATATAATAATTTATAATGGTATAATATATAACAATATTTGCCTTTGTTAGAAGTATTTCAGTGTGGCACAGCACATTTTTAGCCAAGAGATGGTGCTACAAGTCCAGTGTTGCTAACAACCATCACAGCCCCATGCTGACACCACAATCAAGTATCTTTTTGCCATGGAAACTTGTGGGGTTTAGAGCAAAATCTTTGTAATATTCAGCACAAATCTAAAGATTGGACTAAAAAGAGGGGTTTTTTTATAAGACTCGTTAGGCAATTCTTTGTTAAGATACTCAAAAACGTGATTCCCTTCCCTTCTTACCATTGCTGTGGCCTTGTAATGTTCTAAATGTTCTATTTTTGTGTAGTACAGTTCTTTATAGTAATTTATCTTTCCTAAATAACAATACTGTGTTTGTCTAATGGATACAGAGCAGTGGGAATTTTGCCTGTTTGCCTAAAAAGTCCAGTCATTAAATTCTTGCCTGTTTCTGGGGAAAAGAGAACCAGAATGTCATTTTAATAGTGATCCTCTTCCCAAAGCTCATGCACCAGAAATTTTAAAAAAGGAGACGGAAAACACCTTTTCCAAATTCTGAGACAAAATGGACAGGTTTTTGCCTGAGGCTGTAATCAGACTAAATTTCGCTTGTCTTTCCTGAGTTGAAACTCTGAAAATACCCTGATACTCAAGTGCTGCTGAGAACTGTTCAAATTCAGTAATTATGTATTTTCTACAAATTCCAAAGAGATGGGAAAACTTCAATTACCCTCCTAAATTCAAGTTAAAGTTGCTTTTTAGGTTATACCCAAAAGGTGTTCTCTTCAACCCGTGACATTTTGGTCTGTCAGTGTGTTGAGCTGTTCTGCATTAGTGTCAGAATGGTGAGTGCACGATGGCCTTTTACAGTTTATTTAGCAACACTTTGGTCCAATCCAGTCTTTTTTAGCCACAGTTCTTTTGGGTGCCCTGGCTTGTTCAAAATGTAATTTCCAGTAATAAAACTGATCCTGAGAGCTGATCCATTTTCCTTTGTCTCTGATACCAGTGAATTGTATTGTACTTTTAACAGCTTTCCCTGCTGTTAGCCCAGTTAACAATGCTCATTTTAGGGCATGTGCCTGACTCCCAGGTACAGCACTGTGAGTCCACTTGGGAGTGCTAATTGCAGTCATTAGAGAGGCTGGGAGGTGGAGCCATGGAATGAAGGAGTGGCTGAGCTGGACTCGGGGTGCTGTGTGAGCTCTGGATTGCAATCTCTGAGTGAGGGTGGTGTAAGGAGGGGGGGAGGTCCCTGGCAGGAGAGAGGCCAGGGGAGCCTCCAGAGGGGATAAAGGACATCTGTGCAGCAGAGCCCGTGTTCATCCTCCTCTCCAGTGAGCAGAGAGGGGCAGCAGCAGCAGAGGCACCTCGGGGAAAGGAGCTGCAGGAGCTGAGATGCACCAAGGGGCTCTGAAGGGAGCAGGGGAGAGAGAGAGTGGTTTGAGTGCGTGGTGTCACAGAGTGCAGGAGTCACAGCTCAGGGGGCTCAGAATCACAAATCCAGGTTTTAAGAGCACTGATGCTATGATGATGTTTTGCCTTTTCTTTTATACCCTTTTCTATACTTTTTCTACATTCTCAGTGCTTCCAGCCCACATTCTCAGACCCAATATTTAGTGAGGCCCAGAGCCCGCAGCCCTTGGCAGGCTGGCAGTGAGGGCTCAGAGAGCCCCAGGCACCAAGGGCCTCTCCAGAACACATCCTGTACCCTGAGCTGGGCCCGGCCAGGGGAAGGGTCCTGGGCCGGGGGTTCCCTGGAGCCTCTCCCTGGGGAATCTTTGCTGGATGTGCTCATTTGTGAGGCCCAGGCTGTGATCCCGAGTGCCCGTGGGTGTGCATTCCGTGTGCTCTGGGGCACTGCCCTGGCTGGGCTGCACCTGAGGGGCTGCCATAAATACCCAGGGAAAAAACCTTTTTCCTTCTAACCCTGTTTGGCTCTTCATTTTAACACCAGGGAAAGGCCTCAGCACAGGTGAAGTTCCTGTCCCTGTCCCTGGGTGCAGCATTTTATTCCAAAACACAGTGGATCGTTTTGGGGGAATTTCACTTAAATTCACTTAAAAAGAAGTACAAATAGTGCACGTCCTGAAAATTAATGGGAGTTTTCTGCTGAGCTGATTTAAATGCTGCTTTTCTGGGCAGTGTCAGTGATGAATTGTTCAGTTCTGCTTTGTAGAAATTGTAGAAGATGGATTAATCTGTTATAATCTCCCGGAGAGAGATCAATATGTTTTACCTATTTTTGTAAGGAAATTAAACCCATTGATCTACAGTACCCTCAAATTTAAGAAGGACTTAATGATTGCATTTGTCTCATCTGCCTTTTCTGTGCTGTATTGCAGAAGAGCAAAGGTTGTTTTTTCTAAATTAGCCTTTAGAGACCTTAAAAGGTTGGCTCATTTATTATCTTTGTGGAGCCAGATCCAATTCTATGTGTGTGGATCTTTCTTGGAGGGGAGTATATGAAAATTATTATGTCTTTTAGAGAATAATTAATGTTTTTAAATAAGTAAAATGCATAGAAAAATATCCTACGTAAGTGTTGCTGAGATAAACAAAACAGTTGGTCCAAAGTCTGTTCTGAGGGAAAGGGAGAGACATTTTTATTATTTCCCACTGCTGACAAGCATCTGGAAATTAATGAAATTATCCTCTGTGTTTCTCTTTCCCAGTGTACATCTCTCTGTTGTAAGCAATGCCAAGACACAGAAATAACTACCAAGAATGAAATATTCAGGTGAGTTTATTACTCTTCATCTTGGGCAGGTCCTTGGTCAGAAACACAGGCACAGCAAAGCAGATTAAGCTGGGTTATGTCTTAAAAGTGCTATGCTTGCCACAGCTATAATAAAATTTAAGTAAATATTTATAGGAGTTTATATTTGAGCTTTTTTAATAAAAAGTTAGGAAATCTCAGCATTTCCAGGTATATTGTAACAGAAATTGGTGTTGTGCCACACCCCCAGCACCTTGCACCAAACAATTTGAATTATAAAGGTGTCACATAAAGACTTTTTCATCCTGGTATTTCTGAATAAAGTTTGTGATATCCCAAATTTTATTTCTCAGCACTTCGTTGATGTGTGAACAGGCTTCAAGAGCAGATTAAAATGCACTAATTAATATAATTAATGTTAAAGAGATTATATTAAATTATATTAAAGACATTAATATTAAAGAGCAGATTAAAATGCACTAATTAATATTAATAATATACAGGCTCCCAGGATGTTGGCATGCAGGGAAGGTTCCTATTTATGCCATAAAATGTTGTGATCCCTTTTTTCTTTTAAGAATTTAAGGTTATTCCTGATAACTGCAGGCTGGCCCTGCTCTCTGTTTGCCCTATACAATATCTCCCATGTTTAACAATGATTACATTTCCCAAATAATTGCTGCTTCTGTCAGCCTTGTCACTGTTTTAATCTTGATTAACTCCTATCAGCCCATCCCCCATGATAATGGGAAGGTTAAAAGATGGTTTGGGTTAACAAAGACTCCCCACGGTTTTTCTTTATCAGTGTGATAAGGAGCTGATGGGGTAATTAAAAGCCATTTCTTATCTTCTAATCAAATAATGGATTGCAGACACCACAATTCCTGCTGTGTCAATATGATGAACTTTTAACAGAAGGTGCTGAGAAGTTGCTGCAATAAATGAACATTTTTGCTTACTTTTAAAGTTACATTTTCCTTGCTTTTCTTGGGAGTTGGTATTTAAAATAATACCCAGGATGGATTTTTCCTCGCTTTCCCTGCAATTCTAAGAAAATTTGACCAATGATATTTTAAATTAGCATCTATTTTCTTTCAATTTTTAATAATACAATTCAAGGTACTTTTTTTTATTCCCCTACAAAAAGTGGGGTTTTTTCTGCTCAGGAGAAATATTTAAAGCCTGGCTGGCAGTTTTTCCTCTTTACATTTGCCCCCCTTTGGGGTTTTTTTTTGATTTTTCCTCGCTCTGACAGAATTCCTTGTGTGTTGCAGCTTATCCCTGTGTGGGCCCATGGCAGCCTATGTGAATCCCCATGGATACATCCACGAAACCCTCACTGTATATAAAGCCTGCAACCTGAGCCTCAATGGACGGCCCTCAACAGAGCACAGCTGGTTCCCCGGGTAAGAGCTGCAGCATTCGATTGGAAACTTACCCAAATTGGGTGTTTCTGGGAGGGTGGGATAGTAAATATTGAAGTTTTTAGGCACATGTCATCATTTTGCTCATATAAAAAACAAAGAAGTAAATTTAGGCTTATTCAAAATACAGAATCAAATGGACAAATCACATAAAATATTGCAGAATTTATCTTTAATATTTTTTAAAAGGGGAAATATTAAGATTTTAAAACATAGTCTAAATCTACACTGTTTAAACAAAGTTGTCTGGGAGTTTGTTTTCTTTTGTTTAAAGTACAGCTGAAATAATTGTTTTCACACCGCTTTAGTGCAAATGCAAACCAAGATATATAGATGCATTTAGTCTACTGAAATACATTTTTATATCTAAAATCTGAAGAAATGTTACATGAAATTAAAAATTACTGACATTTGTATTGATCTGATTATCATTGATTTTATTTTAATAATTAATAATGAGTCTGCCTCTCTGAGACAGTAACAGAATTAAGTGTTAAGATGTAAAAGTTGGCCTAATAATAACAGGTCTTGCATCCAGGATTTTTTTCCTGGAATATCACATAGAACAGAGCAATGACTTGGAGGATGTCTGGCATTTCTGTCACACATTTTAACATTCCCTGAAGAAAATTTGGGACTTTTAATATCTGGAGTTAATATTTCTCATCCTTTTGTGTTTTCTCAGCTCTTCTATGAGGGCTTTGAAATATTCATGTTCTACCTCATAAAACTGTTAGAGAAAAGCTCTGCTGCTGTGGGAAGTGCAGCAGTCCCTGTTATTTGGGGAGCAGGGCAAAAATCACTTTTATTCCCTTTAAATAATGCACTGTGAGAAGATTTCTGACCCCTCTGTAGGGCTCTCAGCATTTCATCACTGCTGGAACCTTGGGCAATAAAAACCTTTGGTTGCTTCTTCCCTTCAAAGAGGGAAGAGAGGGCTGTGGGGGTGGGATGTTTGGGGGGTTTTTTCTTTATTATTTTTAAGCTCTGCCGGGTTTTAGGTGGGACTTGGATTCCTGAGGATTCTTTGCAAACCCAGCTGGGGATTATTACCCAAGCTCATTTTTGGGGTTGTTACCCAGACCCACTCTGGGGATTGTTACCCAAACCCATTTTTTGGGGTTGTTACCCAGCCCCGTTTGGGGATTGTTACCCAAGCCCATTTTTGGGGTTGTTACCCAGCCCCACTTTGGGACTGTTACCCAAGCCCATTTTTGGGGTTGTTACCCAGCCCCACTTTGGGGATTGTTACCCAAACCCATTTTTTGGGATTGTTACCCAGCCTCACTTTGGGATTGTTACCCAAGCCCATTTTTGGGGTTGTTACCCAGCCCCACTTTGGGGTTGTTACCCAAGCCCATTTTTGGGGTTGTTACCCAGCCCCACT
>VZRO01002602.1:554223-571435 GCA_013397915.1 Daphoenositta chrysoptera
AGCACGGGCTCAGCTGGGATCCATTGTCCCTCAGGGATCAGCCCTCTCACACCCCTCCACTGCTGTTTCTTACAGAAACCACCTGTGGAGCAAACTGTGCCCACCCATCCCAATGCCCAGCAACAAATTCCGAGATCCCTTCCCGGCTGACTACGAGGTAAAATAACATTTTAGTTCCTTCTCTTAAAAACTAGAGGGAATGCCTGTGTTTGTGTGCTGCTTTTTCCCTGTAAGGCTGGGAGCAAATAGGATCACAGAATTGTTAAATCTGGGCAAGACCTCCAAGATCATTATATCATAATATCATATCATATATATCCTATCCTTTGACTGGATAACCCCATCCCCACTGAACCCGTGGAATTTAGCAATTCCCGAGGCTGTGTTTGCCATCCTCACTGCTGGGGCAGATTCTCACCTGGCTGTGTGGCCCCTTCCTTTGCCCAGGGCAGGTCCCAGTATCCCTGAGCTCTGGGTCTGGCCTTGTTTGCAGACACTGTGTTTTGGGAAGGGTTAAAAATGAACAGAAGGATTAAGTGCTATTGCTGAGTGCTCTGTTAATATAAACTGAATTTCAGGCAGACGGTGCCACAGCCGTGGCTCTGCCTTTTGCAGGGAGATGCAGTTTCTCCACAGCCAGGCAGAGAGCTCTGCCTTGGCAGGGACTGGAGGGGGACTCCTGGAGAGCTGATTTTGTTCAGCCTAACAATTCAAAGTGTTTTGCTCCTGCTGTTAAGCTGGACTTAAGCCTTCCTACGTTTGCTGTTACTTCTGATAAATACATTTACCTTACAGATAAGATAAACCCTCATTGTCTGCTCAGGGGAAGGGCTGCTCAGAAACTTGATTTTCATTTGTCCCCTTGGAAGAGGGGTTTGGTTTTTTGCATATTGTTCTTACTCCATGGTCTGGTCGAGGAAACAGGCTTAAAAGATTATCATATAATGTTTGTTTTTAATTAAATGGTGCAAAATACCATGACTTGGGGCATCACAACTAAGAATATGAGAAATAGTCAATATTAATGCTGCAGCTAGACAACGTGAACTTGCAAAGGCAGGTTCACATGCTCAGAGGCAGCTCTGCCTTGTTTTTAATTCTCCTGACTCAAAGGGAGCCGGGCGTGGCAGGTGACACCAGCCTCAGGTTTCTGCTGGCACCGCAGCCACAAGGCTGGTGGCACTGGCAGGGAGAGGGGAGGGCACGACCCAGGTCCCTGCTGAGACCACCAGGGAGGGGGAAGCTGTTTGCTGGGGACAGCCAGTTCCTAAATTCAGAGTAAACAGGGCTGAGGTGATGAAAGCCCTGCACAGCCCGTGGGAACCTGCTGGTCCCTGCTCTGTCACCTGCCACCCTGCAGGGCCTCCCAGCAGCTGCCAGCCCTGCACACTGCTCTGTGCAGCTCTGCCAGGACGTGGCTCCAGAAATGGGCTTTGCTGCCCTGTGTTCAGAAAATCCTCTGTGCCTCATGGCTTGTTCCCTCCCTGAAAGGGCTGCCAGGCACCCCCAGGGCGGTGGTGGAGTCACCATCCCTGGAAGTGTTCAAACACCACGTGGATGTGGCCCTTTGTGACAGGGTTTAGTGGGTGGTGGGATCTGATTGAAGGGTGGATTTGGTGATCTTGGAGGTCTTTTCCAGAATTCTGTGATTCTGTGCCCTCCAGCTCCTCCTGGGGCTCTTTGTCCTTGGCCACTGTGGTAAAAGGTGGCAAATGGGGGACCTGGGGGTGCAGGGCTCAGGGGACAGAGGATGAGCAGCTCTGAGAGCGCTTCAGCAGGAGGGTGAAAATCCTCCTGTGTCACCCAGTGCTCCTGAGCTCCTAAACCACGAAACATTTTGGGTTAACCCCTCTCTAAATGCACCGATTTGAGCTCTTAACTCTCCCCCAGCCCAAGCCACCCTCCCAGCTCCCAGCTCAAAGGGGTGCTTGCTTTGCAGAGAGCACGGACCTGCACCAGCTCCACGGAGACCGAGGTGAGCAGCCTGGCTGGAGGCCTCTCCTGCAGTGTCCTCGATGACTCCGTGTTCTGAGAGGCTCCACAGTGTCACCCACCGACGCTGGAGAGGGCTCCGTGTCACCTCCTCTGTGTCCCTGTTCCCTCTGGGGAGGAGAACTTGCTTCCATGAGGTGCCTTGAGACATTACCAGACAAAAAGCGCAAGCTCAAGCAGGATTTAAATACGTGGGACAAGGGCTGTGTAGGAAAAAAAGGCTTGGGAAAGAGCTAATGGATTTCTTTTTTCTGGGTGGCAGCTTAATCGTTTGGATATTTGTTTTACCTTACTGTGACAACTGGAGATACAAACGGGGTTTGGCACGGCCCTGTGGATGCAGCAAGGGGGTCCTGGGAGTGACCAACGGGGGTCAAACACTGGGAAAAGGGGAGAAAAAGTTGTGAAACACCCAGTGCTGTCACCTCCAGTGCTGTCACCCCCATTACTGCCACCCCAGTGCTGCCATCTCCAGTGCTGCCACCCCAGTGCTGTCACCCCATTACTGCCATCCCCAGAGCTGTCACCCCAGTGCTGCACAGCAGGGCCCTCAGGAGAGCAGGGTCACTCACCTGGCCTTTGCTGACCCTCTCTGTAATGAAACTCTGAATTTCCACCTGAAGAACACCCACGGAAATGCAATTCCTGGGTCAAGGCAGGTGTGACACTGCAGCCAGACCACCCTGTGTGGGGACTGTGTGGGGACTTGCAGGGCCAGTGTCCCCTGCACTGCTCAAAGGCACTTAAACCTTGCTCTGGAAGTGACCAGCACCAGTCTGGGATGGAGGGAAACCTCTGGGATCAGCTCAGCTGGTCCGAGCGTGGTGCTGATCACTCCAAGGTTGTGGTTTGATCCCTGTAGTGACCATTGGACTCGATCCTGGTGGCTCCTGTCCAACTCAGAATACTCTGTGAATCTGTGATCTGTCTCAGGACTTTATAAACCCCCAAAACTTCTGGATTTTGTAGGTTATTTAAGACAAAAGTCAGCTTGCTCGTGCACCTGATGCACACTTAGAGCCTGCCAGCTCCTGTGAGCAAAGCCAGCACTGCTCCTGCCGTCCCCTCAGGTGCCACATTTCGGTACCAAGCAGAGCTTCACCTGTGTCCTTACCCTGCTGAGGGGGATCCTGTTGGGATGGGGGTCCCCTGCCCAGGGGCTGCTCCCCAGGGACCCTGGCACGGGGCAGGCACGGGGCACCCTCAGGTGGCTCCTTTCCCCTCCAGGCTCCCTCGCAGGCTCTGGCTGGCAGCACCTGCAGGAGGGCAGCAGGGGCTGGGTTGTGCTTCCTGCCAGAGATTAAAGCTCAAGGGGGGAAGGAAGGAAAAAAAGAGAAGAATGGCATAAACAGATAAACTTCCTCAACTGCACCAACAAAACAAACCAGCCTGGGAACAGAGAGTTTGCAAATGTGAATTCGTTCAAGAAATGTGCCAAGGACTTCTTAAAAGTCTGAGCTGAATGAACTGGGCTCCTCCTGGGTGTGCAACTCCAGTAATTCTGAAAATGCAAGCCCAGTATTGCAGCCTGGTTTTCTTTGCTTTCTGTTGTTCCATTGAAATGACCTGGCTTTGAGACTGCCTCAGTTTCTGATTTATTTCCCTGTGTTCTGTGATCCACTGAGGGAGTTCCCAAATAAACCTCAGGCTTTGACCTCCCTGGCTGTGGCCCTTGAATGTCTCCTGGTCTTGCAGAGTTCCTTTTAATTGCAAGAAACTTCCTGTCCATGGAGCTGGGTTAAACATGTTAACAAAGGATGAAAAAAAAGATTTGGTCCACCCAATACGTTCTCTGGAATGTGCCTAAAGAAATGGAGTTCCCAGGTACTACAGACTAAAAATAATTATAATAAATGAGCCAGTTCTCATCTGGGTGAAGTAGCATTGCTCCATCAAGATTAATGTAACTCATTAATATAACACTTGTGCCTCCAATGTCTCTCCTGCACGTGCTTTTAATGGATTTCAGGGGCCCAACTTCACCAATCTAAAATCAGAATTTCATTAGTGAAATGCTAAAAATGAGACTAAAGAGAATTCACTTATTGGAATGTACTTTATGTCATGCCTTCAAGTGGCCTAATAAATAAGACTTCGACATATAATTCCATTCCCATTAATGGCAAGACATTGCAGAGATGAATGCAATGCATTTAAATCTATTTTGCATGTCAGGTCCTTGGTATTTCCAGGATGAGTCCTCTTGGGGACAGGCAGGGCTGGATGGCTCGAATATATATATATAAAATATAATTTTATATATATTTATATATATATAACTGATATATATATATGTGTATATATATATATATGTTTTACTGATATATATATAATATCATATATGATATTATATATTATATTATGTTATATTATATTATATTTATATATATATTACTGATACAGATGCTAGTAAATAAAAGCAGCCTGGTGTAAAGCAGGAGTAGCTGCGTTCCCCAGGCAGGGCCAGCCCACTCACCTTCAGTGGCAGAGTTTGGGGGGGATCCAGAGTTTGCTGGAGATCCAAGGGTGCAGCATGAGCCCCATTCCTGGCCAAGCTTCCTCCTCACCATCACCATCCCTGGAGCAAAGGCTTCCTTCCAGGCAGCACGAGGGAAAAGGGAATTTGTCCAGGATCCCAGGCCACACCTGGGGCTGTGTTGGTTTTGGCACCACCACCCCAGATCTCCATCCCCATTCCCACAGCAGACAAATATTCATTCCCAAATTTTTTCCCTTCAAACCCAGCTCCCAAATCCGTGCGTTCCTCCTGCCCAGCTCTTTCCTGCTGCCTCCAGGAGAGCAGCCCCAGGAGCTGCTCCTCTCCTGCCTCTGGAAATGGCAATTTCACTTCTCTTTTTGTCCGTGGAATTGTGCTGCTGGGCTGGTTCGTTTTTGTGCTTCACTGATTGCAAAGTGCAGCTCTGCTCCTCTGAAATGCAGAGAGCACCGTGCAGCTCCTGCCCTGCAAGGATGAGGAATGTGGCGTTGGTGGATTTAGTGGTTTCCAGCAGAGCTCCCCAAATCCTCAGGAATCCCAGGATAAGCAGAGGCAGGGCCTGGAGGGGCTTTGCTCCAGCCACGGGGTCGGAGATGCTCCAACAGCACCATCCCCATCTGCCCAGACAGATCATGGCTCTACAAAACACACCCAAAATTCACCTGCTCGCATTTTTTGGTCAGTCTGGTGAGCAGAATTAGACCAGAGATGCATAAATAGTTTTTTTTCCTGCTTCCACAAAGTTTTGACTTAAACCAGCTCCTGGATCTTCACATCAGCGGCAGTCTCAGCAGGCTCCGAGGTGAAGTTTCTCACTGGGCAGAACAAAAGGTGGAGGAAAAAGGCTCCTGGAAGACAGGTATCTTTACAAATGACAGAATATTTATTACCAATACCTTTAAAAAAAGATTACATCTGCTAGGTCACTGATAAATATCATTTACACCGGGGAGAAAACTACAGAAGGTTTTTTTTCATTTAATTTTTCTTGGTTTTGTGGATTTTTTTTTTTTTTAGGTTTTTCTTATTTTATATATTTTTTTTTTACATAGAAGTAACCATATCAAACTAAGAAAGGAACACAGCTTGAAATACTGACAATATTTCTCTGGTCAACACCCCTGACTTTTACACAAGTGGAATCCTGATTATGAGTTACTGAATAAATATATTTAGAAGGTCTAAAAGTTAACTGTATTATTTTGTAAGCAAAAAAGACAAGTTACAGGCAAATTCAAGCTATCAGGAGAAAAAAAAAAATAAATACCACTGCAGCGCATTGAAAGTTGAAAATTGTATAGAAAATTCCGTTGCCTTTTCCAGAGTTATCCCGTCTGAACTTACAAAATTCCCCGTAGTAACAAACAGTCCCCTTCTCTTGAGAAGAATTATTCCAGTGTGGATATTGTCGCTTTCTGGTGTGAATCTCTTCTGCCTCCAGGCATCTGGGAAGAGTTTCTAAGGAAAGGCAAACTTCCAGCAGGGATCTCCAGGAGATCCCACTTTTCCATGGATGACCTGGAGGCACCGCTCCCGCTCCGGGCCAGATCCCCGAGCGTTGTCTGGAGAGTGGAGTCACCAAGGACGAGGAGTTGTGTCCCACAGAACGAGCCCAGAGCAGCTTCGTGTCTCAGGGTGGCTGCGTGCTGATTTCCTTGGAATCAGTCCCCAGCGGAGCGGGATTTCCGTGGAACTGGACCTCCAGGGTGGGCTGAGCTGGGCTGGCCGTTCCCGTGGCGCTCTGTCCCGCTGTGTCCCGGCAGGACGAGGTCACGGCTCTGCAGGAGCTCCACTCCCACCCCTTTGGTGCCGATGGTGACCAAGACAGAGCAGTGTCAGGGCAGCCCCTCCTCGCCGCGCCGTGTCCTGTCCTCCTCCACAGCCGGGACCCGCGCGGTTCTCCAGGACTCCGCTCCTCTGAGCGCTCCGGGCTTGTCCCGCGCACGGCTCGGGATGAAACATGTGCTGGAAGCACTTGGCTCAACACAGCAGTGGCTGGAGCTGCTGGAATTCAGCCTGTCACAGTCCGGGTCTGGATCAGTTCTGCCCTGGAAAACTGCACAGTCAGCTCCGGCCGGTTTGCCAAGAACAGCTTCGAACCCTCCGTCGTAAAGGCAAAAATCCCAAACAATATTCTCGTGATAATGTCGTCCGTAGCGTTTTAGAGCAGAGGAAAAAAATTAATATCTACATCGTATGTTAACTTTAAAAAATTCTATAAAACACTAAATATATAATAAAAAATATGCATATAAGGACATATGTAAACTGCTTTGGTAACATCGTATTACAGATGTTTTCAGTGCATTGCAGAGTTTCCAAGGAAACTTCAGACAAAGCTATATTTGCTTTGAGGAAGTACTGTATAATGCCATTCCTAAAGAAGCATAAACATTTTTTTTTTTTCCAGTAGTAAGATGTACTCAAACCACAATATTACTTAGTACTGGGTGTCTCCAAAACAACTAGCTAAATGTTGCTTATATTATAAAGAAGAAGTCCTTGATGTCATTGTTGTCATAAACTGGAGCGGGCTGTGAGGGAGATCATGATTGTGCTGAGGGCTGACAGGGTGCAGGCGCTGGAGGTCGACGAGCCCGAGCCTCTGGCGTAGGCGTCTGACGGAGGGAGAGGGGAGAAGGAGCCAGAGGTGAGCAGAGAACCATCCCTGAACTCCTCCCTAACCCACCTCACCACGGTTTAAATTCTCATTCCTCAGGTGAGATTTAAATTCCTCACTCCACAGCCCCCTCCTCTTTACGGTCACCTCTGCACCTGAACTTTGGGTTTCATTTCAATTCCTGGCCCCGTTGTGCTGAGGCTCCTTCTGCAGTTCTGTTACTTCACACACTGTCTGCTTATCGTTATTTGGTATTTTTTCCCAACTGCACCATATTCCAGCTGTTCCCTGTGGCCCCAGCCTGGCACGGCTGCCATCCCAGAGGTGCCTGCTCATTGACCACGGCCTGGAGCCAAATGGAGCTGCCGTGTTCCAGCTGCCCTTCCCTCTGCTGTGCTGCTGATTAAACCCCTCTGCAAGGCTTGCACAGCCTCGGTGGGGAGAACTCTGCTCTCTCCCAGGCTGTTTTTACATCGCTGTAATTTTAATGCCATATTCCTGCATTGCAGAGGCTCCTGATTTAATGCAGCTTATAAACTGGGACATTATTAATGGAAGATGGGACATGGAGATTTTGCAAAAGCCATGTTGTGTAATAAAATACTCTTTGTGTTTGTTCTTCTACCCCACCTCATTTCCCTAAATAAATATTTATGCATCCAGCACACAATGGGATATGGCTGTACAGTAGCCTTATAAATTTAGCAGCCTCTGCATCCCGAATTTGGTTAAAGTGAATTGCAGTGAAACAATACATTCAATGCGTATGTGAGCACGGAACTGAGAGGGGAAAGTGCCTGGAAACCTTAAACACAAATGGAACTACTCAGGATGGCGTTTCTTATGGCTGAATCTTGATTTTGGGATGAAATCAGAGCCAGGGACTGGAATATCTGCTGGTGGGACCCTGTGGCACAGACCCCAATCCCGCCCGTCCTTACTTGATATCTTTGGGATTCGGATTTGCTCGCTGCTGCTGCCGTCGCCGCCGTCGCTGAAGGGTTTGATCTCGATGATATAATCCTCATCGAAGGGCAGGGACAGCTCCACGGAGGTTTTGTTTGTCTCTATGACAGACGTGCTGCTCTGCCTGTTCCACCTGTACAGGACCTGCCAAGGGGGAGAGAACAGGAGGCAGAAAGGGCAGAGCTGCCCGTTGTCCTCAGAGCTGGACACCTCAGGACAATTGTCCAGAGGTGCTGCTGCTCTTTTCCTGCCCCTGATGCTCAGGCATGGTCTGGTCCCAGGGGGGACACGTGGGATTTGCTGGGGACACCAGCGCAGAGGTGGCAGTGCCTGGGCAGGGGGTGGCACTGGCGGGAGGATCAGCAGCACCAAACACGGCACCGGTACCTGGTGGAGCCCCTCAGAGAAACCTTTACCTTGGTCAAGCTAAAATAAACCCCTGTATAAGTAAAAACTTATTTATAGAGGTCAGGAACTCCTTATTATGCTGCTTCTGGAAACTGAGTTGGGGTATTTGATGCAGTGCCACCAATGGTTTCCCAGAAAAAATGACTTTTGTGAATGACCTTCTGAGCTGTGGGAGTTGTACTAATTTAAATCATAAATTGTGACACAAAATGTAAGATTTCTAGGCAAAAAGAAGAAAAATAGGCAATGTTTTGCTATGATTCAAGAAATAAATCCATCTGGTTGTGCTACCCTAACAGTAAGTTAAAGGAAAATGTTTTAGAAACCCTCTAGATGCTTTTTCAGGGCGACGAGTCTCTCTCTCCCTCTTTCAACCGACTCCTTAATTTGCATTTCAAATCTAAAATATGTAGTGAAAAGCTGGTCTAGATTGCTGAGGTTCATCTGAGGTTTGGACTAAGAGCCCTGAGGAATTACTTATTTTTGCTAAGCCCATACAGAGCACCAAAGACACTTAAAAGGTGGTGCAGGGATTGAGGGGAGCTGGCACAGGCTCGCCAAGGCACTGGAATTCCAGGCTGGGAACAGAACCCGGAGCGTGGCCAGGTCCGGCATTGCCTCAGGCTCTGGTGGGAAATGTTTGCACAACTCAGCCCCCAGGGAAACATCTTTTTGGGCTAAATGGAACCCCTGTGGAAGGTGGTGGAGCTGAATTCTTCCCAAGGTTTCTCTCTAGTTAAATTATGTCCTATTAAAACTGCTTCTAATGAGGATTCTCTTTCTTTTCCTCTTGGCTTTGCTTTCTGAAGGAAATGGGAGCTATTAAAAAAGCATTTTATTTATCTGTAAGTAGGAGCCAACTACAGCCTTTGGGAAGTTTCCATGGAAAGCAGGAGCGAAGTCCTGCAGGTGGGAGCTGCAGGAAAAATGTGCTCACATACACAGGCACAGCTCTGGGTTTGGAGGAATGCCCCGGATTTGACCTGGGAAATCATGCAAGTGCCATGGAAATACTCACTTTGTAGCCCCTCACTTCTGACTCGTTGTCCAAGGCCTTCACCTGGTCCCAGTTCAGGATGATCTTGGAGTCGGACGAATTCCAGACGATGTTCCCGGGGGGCTGACTTGGAGCTGCACAAACACCCAGAGCACCACGTTACTGGGGAGAGCCCGTTCCCAGCTGGATCCCTGCTCCCCGCTGAGCCCAGCCTGCCCACAGCCCGTCCCTCCGGAAAGCCAACGAGCTGCTCCACTGATCTGTGTCCTCCAGGTCACGGGAGGTGTGACACGACACGGGGCTTTAAATGGAAAAAGGATTCAGTCACTTGCTCAACATGCCTGAGACCAGAGGAAAAAAGCCCTCGTGAACGCTGAGATAAATATTTAATTTGCCTGCACAGCCGTGATTTCGGTTTTGCATGCTCTGCTTACTTAACACCGGGAAGAGCCTCACGAAAAAAATAAAATAAAAAGGCTGAGCCTGGTAAAAAAAACCTGGCAAAGGGAAGTCTGGCAGCTCCTTCAGGCTCAAGAGAGCTTGGAAATGAGAGAGGGGAGCAGTGGCTGGGCCCTCTCAGGGCACCCGGGCCGGCACTCACGTGGCTTTTTGGTGGTGACGTTGACGGCGGCGCTGGAGGGGCCGGTGCCGGCCGTGTTGTAGGCCCTGACTGCCAGGTGGTAGAGGGCATTGCCCCTCAGGTTGCTGACTTTGGTGGATGTTTGGTTCCCAACCGTCCGGATCCTCTTGGCGTTCTCCTCCTTCTCGTCGTGCCGCCAGCACCGGACCTGGGAGGCAGAGCAGGGCTGTGGCAGCGCCCAGCGCCGGGCTGGCAGCACCCCTCTGTCCCTGTCCCTGTCCCAGATGTGCTCCAGGGACAGCTCCTGCTGCCTGCCACAGTCCCTGTCCCTGTCCCAGGTGTGCTCCAGGGACGGCTCCNCCTGTCCCTGTCCCAGATGTGCTCCAGGGACGGCTCCTGCTGCCTGCCACAGTCCCTGTCCCTGTCCCAGATGTGCTCCAGGGACAGCTCCTGCTGCCTGCCACAGTCCCTGTCCCTGTTCCTGTCCCAGATGTGCTCCAGGGACAGCTCCTGCTGCCTGCCACAGTCCCTGTCCCTGTCCCAGATGTGCTCCAGGGACAGCTCCTGCTGCTGCCACAGTCCCTGTCCCTGCTGGCACCAGCCCGGCCGCAGCGCTCCCTCCCCGAGCCTGGCTATGGCAGCACCTTCAGGGAGGGCTCCATTTCCATTTCCAGCCAGGTCCCGCACAGAAAGGTGGAATTTTAACCCTGTGAGGGAAAGGTGCAATGTTTAACCACGTGAGAGAGGAGAAGAGAAGAGAAAGGTGGAATGCTTAACCACGTGAGAGAAATCTCTGTGCACTAAGGAGGCAAAGGGAAGCAAATCCACCCCAGGAACACACCCAGGGCAGGAGGAGCAGCACAAGGACGTCTCTGTGTCCCCTCAAGGCTTGCTGCTGAAAGGATCCTGCGTTCTGTCTCCCTTACCTCATACCCCTGTATTCTTCCTTTGTGCTGGTTCTCCCACGGGGGAGCCCAAGAAACTTCAACGTCTGAGGCAGAAAGGCTTCTGGCCAAAACGGTGGTTGGGGCTCTCGTTGGCTCTGGGCAGTTAAAAATAGAAGTAAGACTTTTCAATTCTACGTTCAATTAGTCCCAAACGTCAGGGGATTCATTTTCTTCATTGCACAAGGAAGGAAGCAAACAAATGTCCACATTTCAAACCGATGGCCTGTCAGGCTGTGCCGGGCCTCTCCCTCAGAAATAATAAGATGTCATTACTAAACTCAAGCCAGGATACCATGTACTGTAATTAGGACAAGTGGGAACATTTTCTAATCAGTGGACATTAATTCATGCTAAATCTCCGCGGAATTCTTTCCAGATTACACATTACTTTTCCATTAATATCAAAAGATTTCATTACGATTAATGTTATTTTAATGACTATGAAAAGAATTAATCACGCTTCGCCATTTATTATAAATCAGAGCGAGGCTGAGGTATCAAAGGATGTGTCAAGGTGGAGACCAAACCCTTCCAGGCCCTGCAGCACAGGGGAGGGGGGGGGCGGGGAGGGCTCGTCTCTACCTTCCTCTGCCGAGTAGACGACGGTGACGGGGCTGAAGGAGCCTTCCCCCTTGTTGTTGTAGACGCCCACCTTGACCTCGTAGGGCGAGAAGGGCGGCAGGCTCTCGTTGCGGAACACGTAGCGCGCGGCGTCGGGCGAGGCCACCACCGTCTGCATCCAGCTGACCGTGCCCAGCGGCCGGAAGGCCACCACGTAGCCAAAGCCACCCCCGTTCTGCAGCTCCTCGGGCACCGTCTGGGCAGGGACAAACAGCGGCTTCAGCGCGCGCCCGCCCCCCCTGCACCCCGGGGAGTCCACTTGGTCCTCTCTGTTCAGAGGTGGGACTTGATGGTCTCAGAGGTCTTTTCCAAGCCAGTGAATTCTGTGATTCTGTGATCACGGCACTGGAGACGGAGGTGCGTGAGGTCCTACTTCACGTCCAACCTGAATTCATCCCACCCTGCCTGCACCAGAGCCTTCCTGCTCCGTGAAACAGGGAGCAGCACCTCCAGAAGACACTTCTGAAGCTTATTTCCCTTCCCTTCCCTCCCTGACTGGACGGGGCCTCCGCTGCTGATGTAATTTTAGGCTTTGTGAAGAGCCTGAGGTTTGCTGGGGTGAAGCAAGGACACGGTTCCTGCTGTCCCAACACACGTGCAGCTGCTCTCACGCCTTTGGGATCGCACGTGAAGCCCCAGGAACACACCCTGGGGACACTGACACTTCCCACTCTAGGCGTGCAGCCCCATAAAAAGCTGCATTAAACCCAAAGGTTCCAGTATTAAAATAATCCATAATTATGGGCCACTGTCCCACAGCTGTCCATGGAGCTTCAGCAAGGGTTATTACTAGTGACTGCATCCCACTCTGTATTGTAAGGCTCAGAGCACATCATCAAGAAAAGGCCTCTGGACATTTAAAAGAGTAAAACCACTCTTCTATCAAAATACAAATTATATTTGGTGCAAATTACATCTCAAACCAACGGCTGATGTTCTGGCCATGTGTGTTTTTGAAGCATATTGCAGTATCTTTAGGAGACACGGCGTAACTAATTAGTCCAACAGAGGAGGAAATTTAGCACATTGAGCTGTGTGGTGAGGACAAAAACCCATTTATAGGATTTTAATAACCTTAAAAATATCTCTGGCGATTCATTCTGCCAGCTTGGTCAGAAATAGTGCTGAATGGAAGTGTTAGCATGTCTAGTGGAGTTCATTATTAGGAGAAATATGCCAGCTGCATCGCATCACAACATGAAAATACGAGCAGACAAATGACTAAAGTTCTAACCCCGTCTGCCTTAAGGAATATTAAACATTTCTCATCTCTGCATCTCCCCTTGCTGGCTGCCACCAGCACCAAGGAAAGCCAGCACGCCTCGTGCTGGCTCTTAACTGTTTGCTGCCTTATGTCCCAGGGAGGGCGAGGGAGGAAGCTGGGAGCCACCACAGCAATCCTGCACCAGGTCGGGGCGTTCCGAGCCTGTCTGAGCCCTCGGGGGCTCCTGGCCATCCACAATTTGTTGTGTGGATGTGCTGGGAGCTGAGCTGGTGGCAGATCCTGCTGCCCGTGGTCCCTGCCCAGCAGTTCCCTGCTGGCTGCCCTCTCCAGGGGCTGGGGTGGGGACATCCTTCAGCTCCCTCTGAACAGCCGGGCTGTTTTTATCTCACAGTCTGGGCTGTTTCACTGCCAACCCTTTGAAATCCACAGAAGGTTCAAATCACAGAAGGCTGGGGGCTGGGGTGAGACTCACCTCCCAAGTAATGACCAGCTCAGACTTGCTGCCTCCACCTCCACTGACATTAGCTGGGGTCACCTCGGGGACTGCAGAAAAAGAGGCAGAAGATGGATGTGACAACTTTGAAACCCAAAACCCTGGAGATGGAACAGAGCTGTGCAGCAACAGGACACTGCTGGCCTTCCCTGCTGGTGCCAGGGACTGTTAAAATGACTAATTTGCCATGGCAAACAGCACATCAGAAGTATGTCAATAACACTATATTCAAAGTATGTCAATTAACTTGTGTATTCAGTCCCTAATTGTTCAGTTTAAACATTTGTCCTCCGTGAAAAAGGGCTTTTATTTATTTTCCTGTTTCATATTCGGTTCCGTTATGGGCTCTGACAGAACAGAGGAGCCAAGGGCCAGGGCTTTTCCACAATTCAGGAAACTCTTGGCATTTATTCCACAAAGGTTTCACCCTCAGCTCCTCTGCCCAGCACCACTTACGAGCTTCCTCAGTTCTCCTCTTCTCCGAAGGCCTGCTGGGCTCCCCAATCCCGATCAGGTTGGCAGCCACCACTCGGAACTCGTACTCCACCCACGGGTTCAGCCCCACCACCGTGGCCGTGAAGGTCCTGCCATCGATGATCTCGGGAACTGGGGATGCAAGGAAACCCACTGAGACATTAAACACTGCTGGGAGAAAGGCACAGGGAAATCTGATTTCCCTCAAGGTGGGGGCTTAATGGAAGTACAAATAAGGATTGATAAACTTTCTCTCATTTTTCTAACATTTTAACAACTGCAAAGAAGTTAAAGAGGAAGCATTAAACCGTGCTTTTAGGCCAGAAATTCCTGCCATTAGATAGTTTCTCCAAAATTGCCGCTGTTTGGAAACAGAGTGTCAAGACAACAGGTTTGGAGGGTCTTTATTTTTCTCTTTTTAAAGCACACTGTTGTCTCTGTTTAATGGTTACTGGAACAAAATTAACCCCTGATGGAATGAGCAATTACATCATGGGATTTTTCCCTCTATCAGGAAAATAATTCTCCTTAAAGACAGGCCAGATGACACGGTCTGTCCCTGAGGGATGTCTTTATAGACCACAATTACTGTTGTATATCTCCAGCACAGCAACCAGAGATAGGAATTCATTCTGTTTTCCCTTAAACATTGATGAGAAAAATGGGTGAGTAATGGCACCGACTGCACCCTAAATCCTTGGGTTGCCAAACCCGAAGCTGGTTAATAAGGGCAGTGCTCTGCAGCCAGGGAAATTGCTTTTCCCATCGGGGGCCAGAGCTGGTCCAAGCAGCCCCGTGGGTGCTGGGGGATGGGTTTCCACCCGTGGGGCTCCCCGAGGGGCAGGGGGGCCTTACCTGTGCTGACCGCCTGCCAGCCCACCGAGAAGGGCGTGCGGGCCTGCACCACGAACATGGTGATGGGGCTGTGGTTGTCTGCCCCCGGCCTCCAGGACAGCTGGGCCGTGCTGTCCGTCACCTCCTCGATGGTCACGGCCTCGGGGGGGCCCGGGGGACCTGGGGAGGGCAGGAGAACGGGAGTGACTGGGGGGAGGAGCACCCCACTCATCTTCACCAGGGACAGAGCTATCGGGGTCCCTGCAGCGCCGCTGGGGCAGCTCCAGCTCCCCGTGCCTGGTGGGACTGGGGGGCACTGGGAGGCACTGGGGGGCACTGGGGGGATGCAGCAGCATCGTGGTGGGCAGG
Source organism: Daphoenositta chrysoptera (assembly GCA_013397915.1). Lineage (NCBI taxonomy): Eukaryota > Metazoa > Chordata > Aves > Passeriformes > Daphoenositta > Daphoenositta chrysoptera. Next base: position 569,247 of record VZRO01002602.1, read on the forward strand.
GACCAGGGTTCTGCCTCACTGCTGGGGTGTTTTAGCCAGTGAAGCTCTGCAGGAAACACCAGCCAGGGAGAGACCCCTCTGCTCCAGCCCACGGCCATCGCTGCCCATTGGTGCCTGAGGCTCAGTCTGCTCCCATCTCAGGGGGTCACAGAATGCTTTGGGATGGGAGAGACCCTCAATCCCATCCTGTCCCACCCCTGCCATGGCAGGGACGCCTCCCACTGTCCCAGGCTGCTCCCAGCCCCAATGTCCAGCCTGGCCTTGGGCACTGCCAGGGATCCAGGGGCAGCCACAGCTGCTCTGGGCACCCTGTGCCAGTGTTTTAACACCCCTGATGTTTTTAGGGAGTGACAAGATCAGTACTTTTATCATCATCAAGGGTCTTTCCCTGCGAGAATTTAATATTCCTCCTGTTTATGAGAACCAAGGGTAGCAGGGACAGAGCAGCACCCAAGTTTGCCTTCCCAAAAGTTAACAAGAAGAAAATATAAATCAGATTTCTCCTAAGGATCCAGGCTCAGGGTAATTAATTACAGCCCTGTTAAAATCAAATCGACACATCACCTGTGCATGGTAATTTTGATATATCAGTGAGGTCACTAAATCATGTTTATTCTAAAAAAGAATCACAGTGCTTGGCAGAAATGCAGGCAATGGCTGGGTGCTGCTCCTGCTGCACAGTTCATGGCAGAAATGAGCCCAGGGGGTGCAGGGCTGGGGTTCAGGACACAGCAGGTACCGGGTGTGAGGGCTGGGTCTGCTCTGGGAGCATCTGAAACCCTTTCCACGCTCTGGCTGATGCTGTGAACCCCAGCACGAATCAGAGCTTTTTTCTCAGATTAATTACAAGGTGCTGGGCTGTCCCTGAGCCCAGGGACTGCAGAAAAAAAAAATAATAAATTCTACAACAACACCAACAACAGTAACAAAATTCAAATACCTCTTACAATCAGGTCTGCAGCAGCTGAGAGCTTGTCCACACTTGTTTGCACCATGCAGACGTATTTCCCTGCGTGCTTCAGCTGGATGCTCCTGATCATCAAATCACCAGCTGAATCCTGCTGATAAAGTAGGGAAAAGTGGTTACAATTACTTTTTAATGAGCCCTAAACATCATTATCACATGAAGGACACTGTGACTAATGGATTTACTTTATGCTGGCTGATGAAAACATCACTAATGCAAGCCATGGCCTGTAAAGTGATGGGAGTCTGCCTGGAAGGTATGAGAGGGAGCATCCCTGAAATCCTGGCTCCTCCAAGGGGCAGGGGAGCAGGGCTGGGCGCTGCTGAGCACTCTCCCCACTAAAACAACGTGACAGTGTAGGACAGATTCACTCTGAATCCTGTTTTTTCTCTCTGCATATCCAATTTTTACCCTCTCTGGCACCCAGAGGCCCAGGTGGTGTCTCCATCTCTCCTGCAAGGGAAGCCCGGCCCAAATTTGGAGATATCAGCAGCAGTTTCATGGCTTTGTGTCCCAGCCAGCATTCTGATTGCCCAGCATTTTTGTGCTAAAGATCACAAGAACAGCACTCTCTGAGGAAATCTTGCATGACACACCAGCAGTAATTTGTTTTCCAAACGCCAAATGCATGTCTGATTAACTGCTGAATAGAACTAATTGGGTTTCTGGATGTGTTGGATGCTGAGAACCTCTCTGAATTTCTCTCCAGACACAAAGCATTCACGTTGGAAATCTCAGGGTAACCTCATGGCTGTGGCCTTTGGACTGAGGAATATTAATAAAGTTTGTAATTTTAGCTTTGTGGGCCAAAACAGGAGCAGTCACCCTGAAAAGGCAATGCTGCTGCTGTGAGCTCTGGGCATCAACCTGTGAGTTCATCTTTTAATCTTTTTTTTTCTTTTATGGGATAACAGCAAGGCTTGGCAATTGTTTGTCCTTTTCCTTCTGATGCCTTAGGTTTTAGCTTTTATATTCTTCAAATCCTGCATTGCCCAGTTGTAACTCTGAGCTTTCTTGTAGCCCGTTAACTTCTGTTCTCTCGTGTAGGAGACATGACAAAGCCTCTCCCAGCTTGTTATTCAAGGACACTCAGATTGTCCTAGGCCCAAAAGGTGTAAACGAGGGCCTCTAGAGAGCGGGGGAAATTGAAGAAATTACATCATTAACTGAAGCTTTAATTGGCAAATTTATGCTGATATGCAAATGGGCCAAACCTATAAAG
>VZRO01002602.1:571487-584332 GCA_013397915.1 Daphoenositta chrysoptera
CGTTTCTAGGGAGCCCCTCAAGGCATCACTTCCAGCATTAAATTTCACTCCTGCCAAACGTAAACATGGGCTGTCACTGTGCCTGAGACCTGTGGTTCCCTAAAACCACCCTCAGAGCAACATGCAAATCCCTTCCCACTTTTCCACCTCTGCTGAAAGTTTCCCATTTCTTTCCTCCTTTTTCGTGCTGCCTTCATCCGATTCCCTCTGTGGCTACCTTTTCCACATGACCTGCTTTGTCAGATGTAATACTTACTCCTCCAACCCTTTCAAAGTGATCCCCATCCTTCTCAAAGTCGATCAGGTGCCCGTTGAAGGACCAGGAGAAGACGATGTCCAGGGAGTGGTCGTGGGACACCTGGCAGGGCAGGACGATGCTCTCCCCAACCGTGACATCCATGCTGAAAGGGGACACCATGACCCGGGTTGGATCTGCAAACAACAAAGAAAGAGGGGGAAAAAGGATTATCTCGTTCTCCTAAGGAACAGAGACATTGTAGGGCTGAGAGAGATCCTAAGCAGGGATCACTCAGGAAGGTCCTTAAATCAACAGGTGACTTTTTCTATCTTTGGGTTTATCCTTTCTCTAGTTGTGGGATTAAAACACTATTAATAAACCTCCAGAATCCTCTTCCAGCCACCATCCTGGTGAAGAAATAGAAGAAAAGTCTGGAAAAGAGTGCAGCAGATCTGAAAAGCTTGGTTAAAATTTTTGATCACAGATTCTCTTATTTGAATCTTCTCACTTCAGGGAGTTGTTTCACACTCGTACATTGCTCACTGTGGTTATCCAAAAACTATTCTGTTGTTCCTAAATTAAATGTGAAACCTCCAAAACCAGAATGAAAAGGGTGTATTAAAACCAGGAGTTTTTAATCTGGCTATGGAAAGGGAAAGACCAGGTTGAGATCATTGTTATTATGTTTGTTGAGAACTGGCCACGCTCTCTGGTGGATGGTTTCACATCTCAAATCCTTTCCTTGGGCAGGGAGGGTCCCCACCAAGAATAACTATAACTATAACTATAAATATAAATATAAATGATGAGTGATACCAGCAGAACCTTCCACAGCAAGGAACCCAAACCCTGACGTGGTGCCAGACAGGGGCATTTAGGGAGCTGCAGCAGGAGGAAGGGCCCTAAACAGGACATTTCCAGAGGGAATTCCCCACCCCTGGGGCTGTGACATGGCAGGTTCTGTGTTAAACATGGGCAGCAGCTCCAGGACCAATCCCTTTCTCAAGCTGGAGCCCCACAGCTCCTTCACCTCTGGTTTCATTGTCTGTTTTTCACTTCAGCCCGAGCAGGGTGGTGGCACAGAAAGATGAGCCACCACACATAACACAGACTCCTGCTCCTCGTCTGTGCCTCTGAATTCCCAGGTTGGAAAAAGTTAACATTTCTCTTCCATTTCTGTTGACAAAAAATGCAGCAATTTTTTCTGCAGGGCCTCAGAGGAAATGAAAAGGAGAAAAAATATTGCTTAACAATGAGCCCCAAAGTCTGAAAATCATACAGAGATAGATATTTCTGCTTATTCCAAAAATCCACTCTGCACGGCTGTCAGGCTAAAATAATACCAGCATTATTCAGTCTCTGGTACACGACACCAAAACCTTAACTACTTCTTCCAGAGCCTATTGCCCAACTGCTTAATTCCCTGCTAAAATAATAAAGATACAGCAACACAGATATGGAGTGGGCAGAACTACTCACCGAAATCCAGGGGATGCGAAGCTGCTCCTGGATTTTCAACCTTATCAAAAGTGTACAGGAGGTGGTGAGAAAGATTTTGTTGCTGTCTGTAGAGATTTCAGATCAAGTCCTCAGGGACTTGGCTGTAGTATCTTGGACAAATTTAATTTGTCTGTATTTTGTGGTCACTTTTGACCAAACAGAGGAGCTCTTAGAACAACTACAGTTGTAGTTGTTATGACACTTAATAAGTAAATTAATTAATATATTTAATAATTCTCAGGTGTTTATAAACATGTGAAGAATGAAGAAAATAAAGACTATAAATATATAGAATAGAATATGTAATTGTATAGAATTTTAGAATGTAGAATAGATTCTAGAATGGAATACTGGTAGGTAATTTGTATTCTAGAATTCTATACAATTATAGTGTAGAATAGATTAGATATAAATATTCTTTATAGAATAATTATATTCTAGAATACAGTTAGACTATTACAGGTTGTTATAAACGAATAGAATGTTAAATAGAATTCTAGGGTTTATACTGTATATAAATATAAATTATATCAAGAAATGGGTGTTTGCTGAAGGCCAGAGCAGCTCAGCACAGCTCCTGCAGGTGCTGTAGGAGCTGCGAGTGCCTGGTGCTTCCAAAAACGCCTGCACATTTCATGGAATCACGGAATCATTTAGGTTGGAAAAGATCTTTTAAAGTCACCGAGTCCAGCTGCCAAGGCCACCTCTGTCCCCAAGTGCCACATCATTAAATCCCCCCGGGGCGGGGACTCCGCCCGTGCCCCGGGCAGCTGTGCCAGGGCTGGGCAGCCCTTTCCATGGGGAATTTTTCCCGATTTCCAGGCTCAGGCTGGCGAGGCGCTCCCGGGAGGAGCACGGAGCATCCCTGGGGCGGCGGGAGCGCCGCGGGACCGGGACGGGGACGGGGACAAGGACGGGACCCGAGCGTCTGCAGGTGTCACTGGCGGCTCGGGGAAGGGCAGAGCTCCGTCCCTGCCCGCCTTCCGCGCCGGCGCGCTCGGGAGGATGCTCTCCGTGCCACAGAGGCGGCACTTCCCAGTTTCCCAAGAACCTCATGATTTTCCATGGTTTCCCCAGCCCCGCTGCAGCCGAGCCCGGGAGCTCCCAGCAGCCCGAGAGCTCCTGGGGATGGTTTGTTTTACAAACTGGGGGCCTGGAGATAGAGCCAGGTACTGAGAGGTGAAAGAAGAACCACAAATTCCATAGGAATTCCACTGATTGACACAGACTGTTACTCACCCAAGACTGCTAATCCCTGGATTCAGAGAAAAAGAGCAGAGACACAAGGAGAAGAATGGTGGGGGACACATTAGAAAGGGGGTTTGAATTAAGCGATTCAGGAAGTCTGAACCTCCCAAGTGCCTCAGCCTATGGGGAAAGAGAGAGGGAAATGAGGCTGGGAAATTCGGATTAAAAGGAGGCTGTGTCCTCCAACAACCTGAGAGACCCCACAAGAAATGCCCGTGATCTCTCCCTTTATTCCAATAAAGTTACAGGACTCCTCTGTCACTTTTTTAGACATAAACATCCGGTGGTTGTGGATTAATTTTCCTGACACTCTCACGGCCACACCAGCTCAGCTCTGGGTGCCAGCCCTCACCGGCCTCCCTGGTGGGCTGCACCGAGGTCACCCGAGCTTGTCTCACCTCCTTTAGTCCTGCCTGAAATCCCGATTTTCCTGCGGCACCTCCCTCGGCGCTACGGCTGCAGCGCAGTGCTGAGAGCTTGGGGTCTTTCTCGCTGCTTAAATGGATTTGATTTATCCTAGGAGAGATTTTAACAAAGTTCGCTTCTTTCTTAAAAAGAAACAGAGCTGAGCAGCACCTCCCATCCGTGTGAGGGCTGGAATCGCTTCCCTTCTCTCCTTTATCAGCTGCCCATCATCAGCCGTGAGTGCCACCTGCACCTCCCGGCTCCTTCGGGGATGCTGGGATGCATTTTGGGATGCTGGGATGCATTTTGGGATGCGCTTCCAACTGCACCCCCAGGCCGCAGGACTGCGGGCAGGGCCTGGGGGTCACAGTGACTTTTTTTTATTGGTTTTGGTTTTGGTTTTGACATATTTATCCAGCATAATAACCCTGAAGAAATCAGAGCTCCCCCCCCACAGCCCCCAAATTAGCAGTTCCTTCAGCCTGTCCTACTTCTAAGGGAAATTTTCCAAAGAGTTATTCCTTCCTGTCTTCTTCCAGCCTTGCCTTCACTTCCACTCAGGTTTGCACTTCCACGCTGCCAGGAAGCTGATGGGAATGCTGTACAAGTTCCAACAGAATCATGGAATAATTAAGGTTGTAAAAGATCATTAAGTACAAACTTCAGCCTGTTTTGAGGTCTGCAGTACCTGTCCCTCTCCCCTTCCGTTTTCTGCCTGCGTAGGGGAGGTCTGTTGGAAATACTCCTGACTGCTGATATTCCTTATGAGGACCTGGGCAGATAAGCAGCAATTTCTAGTTAGATTAACCAGCTAATTACCTAATTCTCTCAGATTAGTGCTACAGTGTTAAAGAGCCAAATATATTTTTCCTTATCTCCATAAACCATTTCCTGTACAACATTTTAAGATGTGTTTTTCTTGTAGATGAACTCTAACTCGAGCATTTGGGGCTCATTTTTCCCCTATTCCTTTTTTTTTTTGAATACCAGCATGTTTACCAATTCCATTTTGGGTTTTACCAGTGGGAGTTAATAAATGGATCTCAGATCAATGTCCTCTATTTGCAATGACATTTTACATTATTGTATTGATTCCAAGGCAAATCATGTCTGGAGATAATAAAAATCAATCTTGGAGGATCTGGTTTCTATGAGCAACCAAAGAATCAAAGTCCAATACATGAAAATACTCAAATGTGCTCTAATTTTTTTTTTCCTGTTTGTGAATGAAATATTTATCCTGGACCATAAAGTCAAAAGCCTCTGAGACCTGACTGGTGAAACTTCTGGGAGCTCTGAGTGCTCTGTCATCAGGCACTGAGATGTGCAGGAGAGAGGAAAGTACAACTCTGAATTAAAGAGATTAAAACCCAGTGAATGGCTGAACACATAGAGGAATTAGCAGAGCAAATTACAGCTGAATAGATTGAGTACTTCATGGGGCATGGCCAAAACTGAGATTAAAAAGAAATGGGGAAAAGGTTAAGTATTTACAGTATTTGGCCTTTAAAATACCCCACCTGTGAGCTGAGATGAGTCACACAGATGCTTTCACATACAGGCACTTGGTTTTATGCCAATATATCTCTTTTTTCCCTACAATCAGCTATTACACACATTCTTAACAGAAGATTCTGCAGCATTTCCACCCTCTGGTGTGTATTGTGTCAGTTCAGCCTAATAAAATATAATCCTATTAAAAGGAGACACTATCACTTTAGAAAAGGGACTTTAGGCCTGGGACTAGAGTCACTTAGCTCTGATTTTAGAAATATTTGTGATTAATGGTTAGAGCTTTCCATGTCACCAGGCAGCACCGATCTCTGCAGTGAGACCCGGCCTTGCATTCAGCAGGGATTAGGGAAGGGAGGGATGGAACATCTGACCTTTCCTGGAGGGGCACAGACTCAATTCAGAGACACACAGGGCCGAGCTGGCTGTTTAGGCCAAGCTGAAATTGCTTTGCTGAAGGAGGATCCTTATCTTGCCACTTGTTTGGCTTAACCCCCCCCCAGCAGCGTGGGGATTGCTTTGAGCTGGGAGCCCGAGCCCCTTCCTCGGGAATTCTCTGCAAGGGTGGGCAAGGCTGTTTTAAGAAGAGAGTTTGGCTTTGCTCCCTGTGGTCTGCTCATGCAGCTGCTGCCCTTCCAAGAGCAGCAGTTTCCTCCTCAGCTTTCTAAAGAGCTTCCCAGAGATGGAAAACTCTCCAAAGCTGATGGCAGAGCCTCCCTCCCAGGGGTGGAAACCGTGTTTTTGCTAGAAAATGGACATATCTTGAACCAGCCATAAAATAGAAGAACCAGAGCACGTAAGGCAGAAGGACTTGAGCACAAACACAAGGGAAGAGTCCAAGGGGAGGCTGTGAGACAGGAACAAGCAGCATTGGGGAGGATGTGAATGAGGAACAAGCAACGCAGCACAATCCTGGAAAAAGGAAGAAAAGGATAAGAAAATGCAAACTGCAGGACGGTTGTGACACACACAACAGACGATGTGACACACATACAAGAGGCAACCATAAAGCATAAAATAGCATGTGAAAATAGGCTTTACCAATAAAAAAAAGCACATGATCATGCGTATGGAAAGCAAGAATTGTATCTTAAGGACAGTAATTCATCAATAAAATGGCTTCTGCCTAATTGACATTGAGTTAGAGTCCACTGTTTCTCTCCACACCCAGGAATGAACAGCTCCCACTGCCCGACCAGGAGCGGGCAGGCAGTCAGGGGACTGCGTTCTGCACACCCCAATCTGCATTCTCTGTGGGGCTGAATAATAAAGGAAAGGTAATTTAAATCTGAAAACAAATTGGGAATGGACCTGCATGGAAGTGTACTGGGGAGGGCTGTGCCATTAGAGCAAATTCAGAGACAAAATATATGAAAATACATCCACTCCAGTGGGAGTGCAGGGACTGACGAGAGGACCCAAGACTCCACTTTCACCTCCATTTCACCCAGTGCCAGGCAATCTGATCAAATCAAGCTCTCTCTGTACAATTGTCACCAAGCAAATCACATGTAATGGGCTCTGGAGATGACAATCAAATCTGTCACTCAGGGAAATTTGTTCCTGCTCTTTGCAGCAGGATGCAGCAGTGCCTGATTACACCAGGAACCCCAAACATCCTTCTCCAGCTCTGCACTGCAGGCTAAAATAAACCCCACTTCACTCCAGAGCTGCCTCGAGTGAAATCTCTGTATTTGACAAACGATCCAGGCGTTGGTGACAATCTTTGTGGATAACCCAGGGAATTCAAGGTGTCACCTTTTGTGGGCTATTGATTGCGACGAGCTGGTATCAGTCTTTTCAAGTATGGAATAATCTACTGTCATTGCAGAAATGATGGCCATCCACAGAGAAGGTTAATCAGATACAGGAGAAATCATATCTAATCTGTGATAAATTGCAAGTCACTCAGGGATCAATCACTGCTCTCCTTGTAGCACAAACCAGGGGAATTGTGCAGGTCTAACTCCATGGAGCCCATGGACACCGTGCCCAACAACATTTTGCCCCCTGGAACAGTTCCCCCTGTGCAGTTGGTGCATTTATGGTGTTTTTACATGTTTTGAATAGTAATTGCCATCAATCAAACATTTCAGGAAGCAGCAGAGCAGAAAAAATACAACATCCAGCACTCAGACTGCAAAGCCAAGGACCGACTGCCACAGCCTTTGCATTTTTAAGGCACAAATGTGTATTTTAGGCCTTTCCCACATGAATTCTACGCCTGTTACCCACCCTCCTCATCAGCACCGAGACGTTCAGAGTTAGCTGCCCTGCCAGAATAAATCCCAAATTAAGAGTCATTAGGGGCAGATGCCTCCTGAGCTGTCAAACTTACGGAACAGCCAGAAAATCCCTGGCTGGGCTTCCCAGCTTCCCAGTGAATGATCCACAGCTTAACCCTCCTTAATGTCACACAGATCAAGGCTTGCTTGTGTCATCCGTGCCTTGGGATAAGCCAGGCTTGGTGTCCAGGACATTTATCAAGCCCAAGACATTCATCCTCCCACGTGCCACCTGTATCAGGAAAGGGAACTGGAGGGGAGCCCCTATGGATACCTCTGAAAACAGGACAAGTTTTTACTATTTTTTTTTCTTTTTTTTTTTTTTACTATTCCCTTTAAACCTGTGGCAAATACACATTAACAAAAAGGGCCTGCAAGTTTCAGTCAAAGAAAGCAGAGCAGCTGCAGCCCTCAGGATTTTCAAGGTATCCAAAGAACTGAGCCAGGGAGACATGGAAAGGAAGGGCAGGGGGGGATTTCAGCTCTGTTCCCACAGGGAACCTATCCCAGCTGCCCATGGGGAGCACAGCAGGGACCCAGCCCCTTGAACACCAGTCTGAACATTTAGATTTCGGATCACAGCCAAATGTGAACAGTTAAGCTCAACAATTCCATCAAAAAAAGAATGAGGTAAGCAAAAGAGGAGGAAGAGTGCTAAATGAAGAGGAAGGTTGCTCCAGTGTGGGCACAGACTTGGAGTAATTGGGAATAAAATTCACTTCACTTTGTCTGACCTTGAGCAAGTCATTAAAAGTCTCTGCTGCTTTATTTGCCCAGCCTATAAAATGGATCAGACCTTCATTAGAAGCTGTTTGGTCTCCCTGTACCACTGTGCACAGCAGATATTTTTATTTAAGATGAACTTTTCCTTGCATCCCCATCGAGACCCCCACACCAGCGTGAGCAAGTCTGACGCCCAAACACCTATTACTGAACAAACCCAGCGCCAGGGAGAGCAGAACCCACCAAACAAACACTGAAACAAAATTCCCTGGGCCGAGAAGGTCTCATTTGTTTCCTGGTGAAGGTGAAATTGTCTCACGATGCCCTGCGCTCTCTCCTAAGGCAGTGACTCATTCTAATTAGTGGCACAGGGAGAGGACAAACCTCACATTCTGAGGGCTGTGCTCCTGCTTTGCTGCCTCGTGCTTGAGCCCTGGTTCTGATGTCAGGGGCAGGATGGAGGCAGGATCACAGGTGAAATGAAAATAACAACCCCCCAGACCACCCCTCATTAGAACCTGCTCAAAACCCTCAGCTCCTTCTCTCCTGAATAAATCTTCCCCACAGAGCATCATTAAAAAGTGTCCCTGACATTTCTCCTGTTCCCTGGCATTTTGCCTCAAATTAGCCACGAGTTTTTCTTATGTAAATAATTCCAGGGCCAGAATCAAGATCCAGCTTGGAAAGACACACAGAGAGGTGGAGGGACAGCAGCTCCACCTCTCTTTCAGCCTGGTTTTGGTGCTGGGTGAGCTTTGCTGGGGTCAGTCATGGTCTGGAGCATTTCTCCCAGACACCTCCACTCGTGGCTCTCTCCTGCAGGGACTGATGCTCATTGTCAGCTGCACCACACAGCTGAGTTACCAGGACTAATGGATTTTTACAGAGGCTTTACACTGTGCACCTAGGACAGGAATCGAAATTTTCACTGGTGAAATACTGCTGATTTCCTAAATAAACTCTATATTCAGATATATTCACAAGGAAACTGGAAGAAACCCAGCACCAAACCCTACAAATTGGATTGGTTCTTCATGGCCCACTTAAAAACTTCAAATGAAAGCAAAATTCATATTCCAAGTGTGTGTGTGACTGATGGAGACTGAGACAACCCACCCATGCCATGGCAAGTCAGTTCAGTGACAAAATTCCATGTATTTCAGAGCCCACCTGCTTCCGAGTCGGGAACATTTGTATTTCTGTCACACTCCCAAATGCCTGGCTGGAGCACAGCGATCCAGGACACCTAGAACGTAACCTACCCCGTTTATGTTCTCTCTGCCCTCCTGATTTTGGGATAAACACAAGAGGCTCCTGTCTCCATGTGATCTCTGATGGGATTGCTCAAAATCCTGCACTAAAAAAAGGGAAAATCAGGTCGCAGGAATCCCTAATATTGAAGCGCCTCCTCCCCCTCGCTCAGCAGTGCTGTAGATACCCCCAGATCTGTCAATCCCAGGCTTTATCCGGGTGCCACCTGGGTTTATTATCTGATAAGGAGCTCTGGGTAACCTGTTGGCAATCCAGGCTCAGGGAGAAAAACTCCCATCAGCTCAAATCCTCTGCTAAGCTGCTTCCAAAAGTGCTCCTGAGAAAATGCACAAAAGGACTGGGATTTCCCCGAACGCTGTCCCAGATTCTTGTCTGCACCACTCTCACACTTCCTCCTCCTCCAACAGAAAATGTGCTCTCTAAACACTTCCTCTGTCTCTTTGATGTTAAAAACATCACCCTCAGGCCAGTCTGCTCTGAGTCACTGATTCCAAGGATATAAAGTTCACTTTCTTTATTCTGCCACACTGAATTCCTTCATCCCTACCTGAACCAGGGATCTCCAGTCACTCCCCAGTGCAGCTCCTGCTCAGATCATCCTCTCCCCATCCCTGTCCCGGTCACACTGAATTCCTTCGGGATGGGGGGAGGTGGCTCTGGGCAGACCTTCCCCCCCTGCCACAGCAGCTCCAGCTGCTGCAGTGACCTCAGCTTTGTGTTCTGCTGCTTTCTCTCCAACCATGACCCTCATTCACTCAGTGCTGGTGAATTCCCACGGAACTCCTGCCTGGAAGTTCACCCCACTGCTTTGGAGCAAGGATGAGCTCTCTGTCCCCTCCTCTGGGGTAAGGACCAAATCGTACATCAGTGCACTTAACCCATGGTGTCAGCAGACCCAGAACCCAGGATCTCCTTCAGCAAGGAGAGACATGGGATTACATCCCATCTAATGTTAAACACAACTTAAAATGCTAAGTGCAACTGTCATGTTTCATTTTCCGGGAACCAGAGGAGTTCCACGGAACTAAAAGCTCAAGGAGACAGAGCTTCCACTGCCTGAAATTCCCTGGTAGCTCACAGGGGACACACAGAGCTGCAGGAACTGAGATATGGCCCCTTATCTCTGAGCCCAGGGGTGGAACAGCAGCAAGAACTGTCAAATACCAGAGCTGGGCGTGGGAGAGAAAATATCCTGCTTGGAAGGGACCTTCCACTGTCCCAGGCTGCTCCAGCCCCAATGTCCAGCCTGGCCTTGGGCACTGCCAGGGATCCAGGGGCAGCCCCAGCTGCTCTGGGCACCCTGTGCCAGGGCCTCCCTGCAAAATAATTTGGTAATTATGATTTATGTCCAGTCACAAACAAACACACTCACACACACTGCATTTACTTGGATTTAAATGTGATCTATGGCTTCATTTTAACCACGCTGGGCTTTCATTTGTATTCAAAAACTGAAAAATATTTTAACCTTTCTGAAATGCACTGTGTTAAAATAAATTGCAGGGAGTTGATGAAAACTGTTAATTAACCTGCTTTCGTCTCATTAAGAGTCTGTGTTTAACCTATAGGTCGTCTCCTGTTCCAGCTGATGTATGGATCTGATCTTCAGTGATGAGCTAAACAACCCAACCTTTTATTGATGATGGAGAACTCCTGAACCTCTTGCTTTTTTGGGAGAGGTTAGAACAAGTCCTAAAACAAAAGTGCTGAGCTTTTAAAGGCATTTCTCTAAACTTTGTTTTTTCCTGTGGCAGGAGAGGTTGCAATAATGCTGACCCTGCAATATATCACAGTTTTAAGGTAAAAATACAAAAAAAACCATACTGGCTTTTACCCCTCTACAGGTTATTCAGACATAACGGTTTAACTTTTCTAAAAATACATTTTTTTCCACTTTATGTGCTGAATCAGGTGTTTCTATAGGCACCAGCACTTGCTCTAGTGTTGATTCCATTATTTACCTGAGCAATTATCAGTTTTAAGGCCCTTGATGTGCCTGAAGGTTGGCTGGGGCTTGGAGGGACAGTGAGGAGAAGGAAGGTGGTGGGAGGGAAGGGGAGAAGAATCTGTGGCATTTCCCAACATTTCCCACCAGCTGCTCCCCTCCTCCAGCTACCTGGAGGAGCTGCTCTGGGGGAGTCGATCTATTTGTATTCCTGCTTTAAAAAATATCACTCCAATAACGCTGGAGATCAGTCCAAAACTGGCACGGGAGCAAGGCGGGAGATCTATGCTTTTTAATATCGAGCTCTTCACCAAGACGACTTTTATCATGTTAATGGCTAAATCACACTGATTGTAAAAGAGCCAAAATGAGGCAATTAGTAAGGCCTGCGACAGCCCCAGCCAGCGCCACACAAGGTTTGCAGAGGGAGCCAGATGGATATCTTCAATATATTTCTTATTGTCTGCTTGTGGTAATATGTTCAATTAAACGAAATCAGTACTACAGAAGAACCTCTGAATTGCCTGAAAAAAAATTAATTGTCTGCTGCAAATTTAATGAAGCCTAACACTTGTGTTATGTTTACAAGTTTTATTTGTTATGAGCAGTAAGCGCTTGGAAGAAAAAATGAAACTCGGAACTTACTTCATTCAGCCAGCCCTAAGAGCAACCCACTGGTGTTTGATTTTATTACTGGGATTTGATTTCATTTACATGGCTCTCTCTGCCATTTACTGGTTTTGGCCTTGGCAGCTGGTGGGGTTTTTCCTCTCCCAAGTAGGAAACTGAGAGCTCTCGCTGTGAAAGAAGAACCACAAATTCCATGGGAATTGTGTTCAATCACAGTTCTGTGATTCAAGCCTGGCTCAAGTGTTTGGCCACAAACCTGTGGTAGGACAAGTCCCCAGAGGGGCCACAGCTGCTCACCCTGACCCTCAGCATCACCATCCTCCTCAGGGTGTCACCGACCCTCCCCTGCTCATAGATCACAGCACCTGTGGAATCACAGAACCACGGAGTATCCTCAGCTGGAAGGGATCCACCAGGATCACCCAGTCCAGCCCCTGGCCCTTCACAGACACCCCAAATCCCACCCTGGGCATCCCTGGTAGCCTCGGGGCCATGTCCATTCCCTGGGGAGCCTGGGCAGTGCCCAGCACCCTCTGGGGGAAGAACTTTTCCCTAAAATCCAACCTGAGCCTGCCCTGGCACAGCTCCAGCCACTCCCCGGGTCCTGTCCCTGTCACAGAGCAGGATCAGTTGTGTTTGACAAGCTCACATTCAGAAAATCAGAAGCCAAAGGTGCCTCTGCCAGGAGAGGGGAGGCTTTGGGGAGGCTCTGACAGCACAGGAGGCACCTGCTTCTCATTTTGCCATTTCTGTCACCTCAGAATAATCACAACCTTTTTACTTCAATTCACTGTCAGAAAACCAGCCATGTTGGCAGGATACACAGATATTTCATCTTCCTGGGCTGCTCTGGGGCTGACCTGATTTTTCTGATGACCTCATGTCCTCACCTGAACAGAGCTAGGAGGAAAACCAGGCTTTGCCAGTCTCGGGTGTACCAAGCTTGGAGGGGATGCACCTGCCCCCGCTGAAACTCAAAGCCCCTCACCCCTGCACAAGGTGAGGTGGATCTGATGCCGTGATTATTTTTTGCCTTTTCTTTTATACCCTTTTCTATACTTTTTCTCTATTCTCAGTGCTTCCAGCC
>VZRO01002602.1:584441-611425 GCA_013397915.1 Daphoenositta chrysoptera
TTGGCTCTTCATTTTAACACCAGGGAAAGGCCTCAGATCAGCATCACACAGCACCCTTGGCTGCCTGGAAGCTGCAATAAACAGGGAAGTTGCCTGAAAGTATAAAACACTCGACTAAACCTTGTGCTCCAAGTGCCTTATGGAGAAGAGCTCTTGCAGGCTGCAAGGACCCTGGGGCAGCTGCTGGACTCCAGCCCCGTCATCAGCTTCTCCTTTAGGATTTCCCACCCAGGGGTGTTTAAGGAGATCCAGCAAAGGGCAGCTCAAGCACTGGGGCTGCCACGGTTGAGGGAGGGAGGAGCAGACGTGCAGGAGGCCCAGCTCATTTATAATTGTGCCTTTCATGCACTGCTCTGGGTCATAATTTTACTTAAACCCAGCAAAAGAGCCTTAATTGTGTCCTAGAAATAATTGGTGTCAGTGGAAATAGTCCAATTAGAGAGGAATATTTTCCTTTGCAATTTCACGGCCCAAGATTATGGCTTTCCTTGTCAATTGTGAAAATCAAGCCTTTGCTGCTGGTTGTGACTCAGAAGTCAGGAAAGGTTTTTCCTAACTTAGAAATAAGTTTTATTTCTTAAACATGAGAATACATAACATGTTCTCATGAATAAATCAGAGCCTGAACAACTCCATGGCACTCTCTGAGCTTTTTTTGCCTACAAATCCCCGATTTAGAGATTCTGGAGAACAAGTTCATGCTCTAAATTGACTTTTCCTCCATGAATTTTTTTAAAAAGCCATATTAGACCTGATAAGGAATATTGATTCATGTCTGGGCAAAATATAAAAACTGTGTTCAGCAAATGCTAAAACAAAATTTAAGAATAATGAAACTTCTTTTCATGGTTTCAGAGTTGAGTCTTTATCTTGGTTTTGGTACCAGCTGAACACAGACCTCGTGTGCTATCCAGGATATTTACAAAAAGCCCAGAAATTATGGACAACCCTCAAGTGCTGCTCTGGGATTATTCCTTCAAACTCTGCCCCTCTTCCTAAAATTATCTTTTGTGCTTTCAACAGCAGGTGTCACTTAACCAGATCCTTTTTTAAGGGCTGAGGCATAACCAACATGAATTCAAGATTATGTTGAATGATGAAGAGAGAAAAATAAAGACTTTGCATGACCTTAAACACTGCAGGAGCAAGGCAGAGCTCAGTGACCGAGGGCCTGCTCGTGTTTTGATGTGACCAACCACAAGAATATGGATGGGTGGGGTGGAAAATGCCTGCAGCAGCTCTCTGGGACAGCTTTTCATAGCAGCAGCAATGGGGGAAAATCAGGGAGGTCTGGAGAGGCTCCTGGGAATGTGGGCAGTGCTGAATTAGGTCAATAGATTTCAGCATCTGCTGTAATTCTCCCTTGGTTTGTGTTAAAAAAACCCTCAACATCCCAGTGTGTGGTTTATTCTTCCTCTTTGGGAAAGAGTTAAAGCCCCACTCCAAGGGACTGATATCCCACTTACTCCAAAATCACTTCAAACTCAACAGAGCTGAGAACAGCTGGTAAAGTTCACAGTTATTGGAATTCACTGATTAAAAGCACCCCAAAACCTAAACCAAACCCCAC
Organism: Daphoenositta chrysoptera; assembly: GCA_013397915.1. Taxonomy (NCBI): domain Eukaryota; kingdom Metazoa; phylum Chordata; class Aves; order Passeriformes; genus Daphoenositta; species Daphoenositta chrysoptera. Next base: position 586,012 of record VZRO01002602.1, read on the forward strand.
GGACACGAGGCAAGCACAACACAAATTCCAAACAATGAAGTTTCAATTCTGATCAAGGGGTGTTGAAACAGAGACAACCACAGGTGGCAAGAGGGGATCATCACATCCCACTGCCAATTTCTGCAGAAGGCAAATGCTGAGTCCTGAAGGACTGGAACAAACACAGCGAGAATTCCAGGTTTAAAGGCAGCAACATTTGAAGTCCCTGAAAAGTTACTCAATAATGGGCCAGAATTTACAGTATTTAATCAATTTTAACTGCAATGCAGCACTTCAACGTTCACACAGAGGAATAGGCTCAGAATGAAAAATGTGCTATTTTATAGGAAATAATTTGAATCACTGTGCTGGACAAAATCAAGACTATCAGTCTATTCAAGCGTGAGGGAAAAATAACCTCCTGACATTATCTTTGTGTTCTTTTTCTGCTAAAGTGCTACAGATTCCAGCCAGCAAAAGTTCTCCTGCTTTTACTGCCTTGAGCCCTCCCGTGACAGCCCAAACGAGACGAGCTCACAGCAGCAGGAAAATGTTAAAGGTGCATCATAATTAAACAGGCAAATAAAGCCATTGGAACTTGCCCTTGTCAGAGATGCACCAACGTGACCGGAATTGCTGCACTCCCCCACGGGAGCACACAGGCACCATCTCTACCAAGCATTTAGAGGTAAATTTAAATAAAAAAGTATTTAAATAGATGTATTTACACGTAGAGATGGATTTATAGCTGAGCCCACAGCCCAAAGGGGAGCAGATGTTTGGAAGCAGCCGTGGGTGTCACTGGTGGGACCACGATCCCTTCACCTCCAACGTCCCCCAAGCAAAGCTGCCCACGGCCGAAATAAAAGATATTTGATGTGTCTGGGAGCACGTCCTGCATGCCAAGGACTTTCTCACCCCAAACAGAGCAGTGCAGACACACAGAGATCAGCTGCACTCCCCTCCCCAGCGTCTTTGGGGTGCTGCACCCACGCCCCAGCTCCCGCGGGTCCCCCATGCTCCAGCTGGGACATCAGCACAGGAGCCTCTCCTGCTGCCTCCCACATCCTCAGCTTTTATTGCACTGCCTTGGAATCGGCCTCCTCTTTCAGCCCGCCACTCTATCAGCCAGTTTATGTCACTGCATTAAATACAAATAAACTCATATTGTACAGACTGTGCCTGTTTACTCTATTTGTCATTTAATCCCCCGGTACTCAGAGAGTCTCTAATCTTTCTGTGTGTTGGAAGAATTGAACATTTAGCCTCAAGTACAGGCAAAAAATGAGGGAACAAGGTGGAAAATTAATATTTATACAATACATGGAAACACACACCATGTTTTACAGAGCTCTGAGTGCTGCCTTAGAAGGAGCCTCTTCTCCAGCCCTACAAACTCAATCCTGCTTTTTAATTTAGAGGTCAAACTGTACATGCAAGTTTCTTAGATTTCAGGTCTTGGAGACCAAGAGGTTCTCATTTAGCACCAGCCAACAGAACAAACCCAAAGCACAACTGCACTGGTTCAGAAAACCACTGGGGTTCACCCAGGCTGACAGAAGGATGTTAATACACAGCCCTATGGGCACCTGTCAGAATTTGATATTTTTTAAACTGTCTACTCATGCATAAAATGAATATTTATTCATCCCTCTCTGGTTGTTTGCCAGAGAGTTATTTTAAGCTCCTTGGTTCTGGTGGAACATATTCCCCTCCTCCTCCCATCCTTGCCTACACTGTCTCTGACACTGTCGGCATCTCTCCCTGAGAAAGGAAATTAAAAAAAAAATCAGGGTAGCCTGCAATGTTAATGGAAGAACACAGGAAGGTTAGAAAAAATGTCTTGACCTTCACAGTTTTTTACTCAATGACATAAGAGGAGTTAGAAAAGAATGTAAGCATATCTTAAGGTCAAAAACCACATCAGCTGTTAAATTAGTCTTTTTGTACACCACAAAACTGAGGTAAAACAAGGAATTCACTCATATTTCTGTCCAAACTCACACGTGTTTTACTTAGGGCAGAGAAACGCAAGCATTTCACTCTATAATACAATATTTTACACAGTTCATTTGGAGTTCTGAATAGTTTCTGCTCTTTTATACTTTTTATGGGCCAGGCTTCGAAATTGCATTTCTCAGTTTGCTGTTAATATCCACATCTCCAGCCTAAGAGTTTATTCTCTGCTCCATGCACATGAGCCACTGCCATTAATGCAAATGGAATGGAGTCAAAACAGAGCACTGAGGGGGAAGAAAGCCCTCAGTAATCCTTTATAACCTCAGTGTGCAGAACAGTGATTTGTGGAGCACGGGAACGCAGAGATCAGGCACAAGAGCTGCCGAGGCTTTCCTGGGAGCTCCAGGCTGTTCCTCGGGCCTGGAGGAAGGATGAGCCAGGGACTGCAGGAGCTCGACTGCAATAACAGAGCCCAGTCACTCCTGCTGCCAACAACTGGCTTTGTTATGGTGGGAGAAGCAGTCCTGGAACTGCAGCTCCAGATCCTCCCCCTCGGGGTCTTGCAGCACGTGGAAAACCAGGACAGCCCAGCTGTGCCCAGGCTGGAGCTGAGCAGCTGGAACCTGTCCCTGGGCAGACTGGGAAAGGGGCTGGGGCGGGATTTGCCGTTTTTCTGCCCAGTTTTGCCGTGGGACAGACAGAGGCTGATCACTGGCTGCCCAGGGAATGCCCCTGGATCCCTGGAAGTGTCTAAGGCCAGGTTGGATGGGGCTTGGAGCAGCCTGGGACAGTGGAAGGTGTCCCTGCTCACGAGTGGAACAAGATGGGCTTTAAGGTCCCTTCCACAATTTTGATAATGGATAAAGTCCTTTATGTTCCTGCTCCCTGAGCAGCCCTTTCCTGGCTGTTTGCTGCAGGACAACACAGAGTGGGAAAAGGCAGAACCAGCTCACACAGAGACCTCACTCTGGTCTTCACTTGTTTTTGGTCTTGTTTTCAGGGACCAACATGGGAAAATGCCACACAAAGAACTCAAAACAACCCCAAACCCAAAGAATTGTTGGGGTCCCCATGCTTCCCTCCAAGGTTCAGAAAATCCCAGACTGGCTGGGGTTGGAAGGTACCTCTGGATGTGTTCCAGCTCTAAAAACCATGGATTAAAACCTGCATTGAACCATTTTAAGTATTTCCTATACACCACAAAAATAGTTGACAAGGACACCCTCTAACTGAGTATGATCCATCACTGCCAATGTGTGGGAGAATTAGAACTGACAGCATTAGAGCTTTCTGATTGATTTATCTCTTTGTAATCAATGCTTCCTGAGCTCTTATCCAATATAGGTTTTTCCACAAATAAGAAGGAGATAGAGAGTCATTGCAAGGCTAATAACCGATTATGTTCATGGCCTATAAAGATTCATCAGGCACTGGACTACTCATCAGCAGGGCAAAAATTAATTCAACACATTTTTCAGTGTCTCTCATTGTTTATCAAATTATTCCTTTCAAAATTTTGGTCAAATTATTCCTTTAAATAACTTTGTCAAATTACAGCTTTTACTTTTGGGAACAACATTTGACAGGACATGAATGCACGTGAATAAACACTCGGAATTCCTGAAAGGCCGAAATTCGGCCCTGGAGGAGGAATAATGAAAATAAATCCGACTTATATATCCAATAGTGCCTTATATATTAACTAATGCCTCAGACACCCACAAAGAAAGCTGATTTAGTCACCTTTCACCACCAGGCTGCCCGTGCTGCTGGCTGTCCCAAAGTGGTTGGTGGCCACGCAGGTGTAGCTTCCCGCGTCCGCCTTGGTGACGTTGATGATCCGCAGGCTCCCGTCATCCAAAACAGTGATTCTGCAAAGACAGCAGACACAGGAGGTTTGCTTTTTTTCTTTTTTAAGCCAACATAAAACCCTTCAGAGTCTGCATTAATTATGGATGGTGAGAGCAGCAGACAGCCCTGCCCCGCGCAGGGAGCTGAGCTGGCGCGAGTCTCTCCGGACGCGCTTCATAAATACGGAACGCATCATTTACATGAGTTTTCTGTGTCTTTACTCGAGGGCAACTTTCGTTTACACATCAGCAGCTCGTGTAGGTTTTCCACACGTCTGTGCCTTGATATCCAGCCCTCTCCCCCTGCCAGCCCCTGCAGCGCGGGGTGCCCTGGCTCTGTGGCGAGCCCTGGCGCTCGCTGCCTCGCGCCGCTGCTGCCCAGCAGATGCGCTGGAGCAGGTGCTCCAGCCCGGGGGCTTTTCCAGCAGGATGATGGCTTTGCACTGAGGGCACCACGCTGCCGAGCTCGCTCTCCCCCTCTCTTTTTTTTGTGTCGCTCAGCCCACGGGGTTTATCCGCAGTGGCACTTGCAGGTTACAAAATCCTGTTTCACCCATCCTCTGCTCGCCTGCACGTTCCCCACCTGAACAGGGCTGCTGTCGGCAGTCTCTGGAGGGCAGGAGGCAGCTGAGGAAGGAATGGCAATTCCTGGGTGATCCCCACCCCCTCCTCTTGCACAAGAGCACTTCAGGCTCCCCTTGGTCTCTCAATGAGCTTTGCCTCCTGTTCTTTTTTTTTTCTGCTCTGCTTTCAGTCAGTGAATGCAGAAAACCTGATTGTGCCCAGTAAATCCCATTGAAACATGAATGACTTGTGCCCTGTGGAGGCATCCCCTAAGGAGACTCCAGAAAAACCTTTCTCCCACCCTAAAATCACCTCTTTTAGCAACATTTTTGCCTCCTCAGAATCACATCCTGCAGCACAATCTCCTTTCTCACCTTCAGCCACTTGCAGATCTGCATGGAAAACCTTGTATTAATTCCTGCCTTGTCCTGCTCAATTATTTCCCAATTTCACTGAAATGAAGAAGCCTTCCTGCATTTTTAATGCCAATAAGGCTCTGCACAAGTGGGCTGAGAAACTGGGAGGAAAGAACCTCAGCACCAGCACTGGCACCACTGCAGGAGGGCTCAGGGGCACTTCCCTCCTGAGGAGGCTCTAAGGAACAGGAATCACCTTGGGACAGCCCTGGGACAGCTGGATGAAGGCCCAGCCTGAGCCAAGGCACAAACCCAAGCCCCGCGGTCACCCTGGGGCTCCCTGGCCCCTGCCAGCTGCAGCCACAGGGCTGGGCAAGGCCTCCAGTGACCCTCGGGGTCCTCAGCTCGCCCAGGGGAGCTGCTCTGGGTGCCCTCTGTCATTCCACAGGCCCTTGGTGGGCACACAGGAGCTACAGAGCCCCCACGCACAGCCCTGCTTCAACAAACGGCCCAGTTTGAGTGACTGTGCCACGCGAGGAGGATGAAGATGGCACAGGATGCTCTGACAGCAGAGCCCATCTCTGCCCTGGCTCACCTCTCCCTGACCTGCTCCTGCAGCAGCCCAAGAGCCACAGCCAGCTGGCAGGGAGAGGGGCAGGGCTGATATTTCACCCATCAGCAGCAGTGATATTAATAGGAGCTTCTCAGCTGGCTCGTGGTCCTCAAATTGTTGCAGTCAGTAACGCTCGGGGCTGTCATTTATTTCTGAGGGACTCCAGCACCACGGATCTGCTCCTGTGGCACTCGCTGCAGCTCAGAAATTGGAAGGGAGCCTGGAGAGCTGCTGGTCTCGTCCTCAGCTCTGCGTGGGCACAGATCAATGCTCGTGCTGCATTAAACCTGTGCTGGGGTGGCCACGCTGGCCTCCAGCAGGAGCTGGGCAGCACCAGCAGCTCCCCAGGAATTATTTGCTGCTCTTATCAATTCCAGGTCTTCAGGAACAGCAGAGCCTTCCTGAAAGCTGAAGGTGCCCTTGGCAAGCATTAAAATTCCAATCAATATGAACCAGGAGAAGCTCAGCATTGTGCTCCAGCTCAAGGAGGACCCCGGTGCTCCAGCGCTGCCCCACCAGGCTCTGCCCTCCCTCTCTCTCTCCACACTTCTGCCACCCCAGGAAACCCAGCAAAAGTGCAGTTTTAGATAATTTCTGTACAGTTGGGGTTTTATTTTTAGATATTTACGCTTTATTTTCAGCCATATGGCTGAAAGCTGTTTACTGGTGAATCTCTTCCATAGATCATTTTAATTGCCTTTGTTGATGAGGCCAGATTTAATTTCAAATCCTAATGCCTTTTCTGTCTCTGCCTTTCTCCTGCTACTGGTTTCCTGCTAAGTTGTCTTCATTCCCAGTGTAAGACTGGTTTTTAGCTGATGTGGACTGGATTGCCCTGGAGACACCTTTGGATCAGGACAGCCGAGCCACCCCCAGCCTTGCACATCTCAGGGAGCTCGTGCTGTCTTTATTTCCTCCCCTTCCTAAGCTGAGTGTGGTCCCTGGCTTTACAGCCTGAGCCCACAGACATCCTTTAACCCCAGGAAGGTCTTGCAGAGAGCTCAGGAGAGACCTGCCCTGAGTTCTCCAAACCACTTCCCCAGAGATCCTCCAGGCACGGTTCATTCTCATCTGGTCTCCCAGTAACTCCCTCCACACTCCTGTAAACGAGCAGCATTAAAAGTGACAGAGAACTGTACAAGTTAACTGATTTTTTCCAGATAAATCAGACCATTGGAGCCTCTCTGAGACTCATTGATTAGGAGGCCTTATGGTTATGTGGCTCTTTGTGCTGAAGCTGCTTTTCTACAGTGAATGTTTTGTCCTCTAATCTGAATCCAAAGTGTTAAAAGTTAACAAATAATTATTTGAATGCTTGGAAATTTGTTACAGTTAGTTGAGAAAGGAGGAAGACCTCTCACTGATATTGCTAATTCCCGAGTTTTCTTTGCAAGCTTATCTGCATTAAACGAGAGGAGAGGCTCATTTCAGGCCACTGAGGTTCTCAAACTGCTAATTGGCTCGAAAGCAAACAACCCTTCAGCCAAAACTTTTAGCAGTTTGGGTGAAAAAGTTCCTCCAAGACACAAAGTTCAAACTGAATGAAGCACTGCTCAGTGTGCTTTCTCCTCTGAAATACACTCTCAAAACGCTTTCTAACCAGATGCCTGGGAAGACATAAAAATAAACTACATTTCCCATAAACACACACATCAGAACGAAGTGTTGGCTGCAGAGTGTGCACCTCTTTAAACCACTAAGAACTCAAAAAAGGAGCTACTGACTTGCTATTAAATGTTCTGGGTTCCCTGACTCTACTACCAGCAGTGGCAACAATAAATAAAAATCAAAAACCTCTTCTTGCACAGGTTAATGAACTGCTCTGCTGCTAACCTGGCTCATGGTCACTGCTAATATCAGAGAAAAATCAAAGAAGATAAAAATATCCATTTGGGAAAAAACCCAGACAATTTGAGATAGTTTAGCATCCTTACAGAAAGGAAGGTTATCTATTTTAAACAGAGCATTTGTAAGAGAGAATCCGGGGGTCTGTGTTGTCAACTGGAGATTTCAGGTCCACGGAGAGCAAAGACAGGTCTGGAATTAGGAGATAAAAGCACTGCTTGTTTCCTAAACTGACGCCTTGGGTTCTCCTGCAGGAAGAGCTGACCTTGTCAGTGTTTTGATCTAAACTCTTCTGGGGACAAAGGACCTTTAAAAATGCTGAAAACATCCCTCCCCAGCCTTTCTCTCCTCAGCCATTTTCATTTTGCCACTGCGGCAGCAAATGGAAGAAATTGCTGAACACTGCAGCACCCTAAAGAAGCCGCCAGGCACAGAGCTCCCAGAGCAGCTCCTGTGGCAAGGGCAGGGAAAACTGCCAGGGGAACTTCCAGAGGGCAGGGAGAACTGCCAGGGGAACTTCCAGAGCCAGAGGGCAGGGAAAACTGCCAGGGCAACTTCCAGAGGGCAGGGAGAGACAGCCCAGGAGAACTTCCAGAGCCAGAGGGCAGGGAGAGGCGGGATATCCATATCCCACAGGGACAGCAGCCCTCTAGCTCCACACAGCAGCACTCACTCACCCCGTGTCTCCAGGAGCAGCTGCAGATGGATGGAGAGTTCAGGCAGACCTGGAGCAGTGTAAGGAGAAACAGCAGAGCAAATCACTGGGCTCTGACCTCTTGGTGCTGTTCCCAGCTCGTGATCCACCTGCCAGATCTGTGAATCCCCACCAGCAGCTGTGTTACCTGCACCCCGACTGGAGCAGGGCAGAGCTGATTCATGGAGCCCACTGCAGCATTCCCAGGAGCTGATAAATGTTCCTCAGCCAGTAACATACGCTTTTAGAGATAGAAATTGTCCTGTCGAGCTCAGGAAGAGTTTTATCACCGACTTTGTGAAACGCGATCAAGCCCTTTGGCCGGAATATAAACGATAGAGGAAATATGCCCAACTCTCAGAGCACGTCCTAAAACTGAGTGTCAGCAACCACCTGCAGCCCAGCTCCATGGAAATCTGACTCTGGGTGTCTGGCTGCATCACCTGCATCTCCCAAAACGTGCCTGCTGCTCAGCTTTGCCTCCTGCTTTGACAGAATATTCCCCTAAAATCCCAAACTTACAGTCTCTACCGGAACACCTCGCTCTGGAGTTTAATCACAAGAAAATCCCACAAGAAAATCCATGTGGCTCCCAGCAGCAAAGCCCTGCAGAGCCCATGGGTCGGACCTCACCTGCACCTTGCAGGAGGAAGCAGGGTGAGGAGCAGGGCCAGGCACTGACCTTCCCAGTGGGAATTACTCCCCGATTCCCAAAGCACACCCAGCGCCGCCGGGGAGCTGCACAGACGGGAGGCACGGCAGGTACCCCTCAATCCACTCCTCTCAGCTTGCCCTCTGTTCCTCTGTTCAGCAGGTGGAAACACGAGGGGCTGATGGAATATGAATGGAGCACAAATGCAGTGCAGGTGGCAGCTTGGGCGTGCGCTCCCTTCCCGAGGGACACGGCACAGCTCCGGCACTGCGGGTTAGAGCCTGGTGTTTCCTCCGAGCAAAAGTGCTCAGAATTACAAAGTGACTTTTTCCCACCCCCCCAAATGGTTTCATTAGCACTGCTGCTATGAAATAAGGTATTTTGTTTCCTTATCTAATCATTTTAGCATTTTAATTTATGAAATACAAGCATAAGTAGCCTTGCTTTCACTCTTGATTAAACACACGCAGCTGAAATATTTCATGCTTAGCCAAGTGAATATTTTAAATATTTTTTTTCCCCACGAAACAATGCTTAGGATGTCCGATCCTTTTTCTATTACAGGGAGAAAAGATGTCTTAGAGCAAGCATTTAAATGAATGTCAGCTGGAAGAAACACACACTGAGTGCAATTTGAGATAAAACTACCATTGATCCCTTCATGTACAGCCTTTGTGGCAGTGGTGACGTGGCTATTGAAAAGAGACACTGGTGCCAGAGCTCTTCCAAGAGATAATCCGTCTTCTGAGAGAGGATTTGGGTTAAATGTACCTGTGAAAAACAGTGTATTTCAGCCGACATGATGAATGGCCTATTGTTCATCCTGGCTGCCGTGCCTGGGCTGGGGGGGCTGCAAGCAGAGAAGAAAGCAGAAGCACCAGGCAGCCCTGACTGCAGCCTCAGCAGTGTATTTGTTCCCTCTTTTCCCAGAGTTCCTAGGCAGGAATATCTAGAGCAATTTTTAGCCTAACAGCAACTTTTCCTCATGCCACAACTCCGGGCAATTGCATTATTTATCAAATTATTTCTATTTCTATCACATGTCTTTGAAGCAGTTTATTACCTTTTAAATAATGCTTGCCACACAATGAGGCAGGGACTGGGTTATTAAAACACTCTCATGGATGTGGTACTGGCCATTAGGCTATTTTGGGTAAACAGTGGAGTTTATAAATCCTCACAGGTTTTACTGCTCAGAGCACAGCCCCCCCAGGTCAGGGACAGAGCTCACCAGTAGCTGCTCATCACTTGAAGAATGGGCTGGTTCAGGGTACAGTGCACAGGTAATAAATAATTCCTGTGGCCCTGGGATGTGTCCCCAGGTGTGACTCCAACCTTTGTGTTGCATAAATCAGTAACAGCCAGGTCAGAGCTTTCTGCTTTGTAAAGTTCATCTCCACTGAAACGCCCCGAGGGCAAAGCCAAGCTCCTGGGGCTTCACCCCCCAGCTCTGCTGGTGCCCAGGGGGAGAGAGCCCAGACCCCAAACCCCACCCAGCCCCTGAGACCTCCTACCCTACATCAACGCCAGCCCAAATCCTCAGCATCCCCCTAAGCAGGCAGGGCTTTCCAGGCTGGGCTTCACCTCGTCCTGTTATTCCGGATGTTTCTGGAAAGGGGGGAGAAAGGGATGGTGTGGACATCCTGAGTGGGACGTCAACACAGCCCGAGGGCTCAGAACACCAACCTGGGCAAGGAGGGGACAAGCTGGGTCTGTTCTACAGCTGTCAGGTAAATCCAGGAAAGGCAGGGTGATCCCGTGTGCTGCAGCACCACGAGTTTGCTATTTGATCATCCAGCTAAACTCCCTGAGTGGACTCTCCCACTGTGCACAGTCTCCTACACACCTGCACCCTTCTTGCCCTGGAGTTGTGCCTCACACAACCCCCCAGAGCTGCCCCAGTGTTTATTTATCTGTAAGGACCTGTCTTTTCACGGTTCACAGAAACGCCTGAGATAATTCAGAGCCTCCGTCAAAGCCCATTTAATTTAGTGCACGTCTCCCTCGCTGTGAAGGCAGCAGCAGATAAGTCCTGCCTTATCCATGACAGCTGACAGGCCTCTTAGCAGCAAGGCCCCTATAATTAATTTGCAGGTAAGAACTAAATTTGCTCTAAATAAACTGAGGTAAAATCCTGTTGCATCGAGTTCAGCAGAACATCTCCCACTTCCCAACATCCCATCCAACCCTGCCCTCTGGCACTATCTGTCCATGGAAAAAGTCACTCTCCCTCTTTTAGTACTGACTTACCGTAAAAACCTCTAAATAATATTCTAAAGAGAAAGAAAAAATAGAACATATTTTGCTCAGATAACTATTTTTGAGAATACAGTAGTGGCCCCTTTGGGAACATCAAACAACACAATACCACTGAATTCAGCATCAGCTGAAACCAGCCATGGATCTGGCATCCTAAGTTTTCCCACAATTTTCTTTTTGCACCAATTGTTTATCCGCAGTGACGGAGCAGTCCAAAGCAATAATGCTGCATCCAGCCATTATTAATATCTCTAAACACAAAAGCTGTGGTTTGTCATCATCCTCCCTTTGGTCTGTGCATTTTTAAGACAAGTCTGGAAGTGACAGAAGCTCGTCCTGATGGAGCAGGGAGGCAGGAGGAAAGGAAAGGAGCATTTACAGCTATTGGAGACTTCATGTAGATTGTTCAGAGATGCCTGGAGTTATAATTCAAATACAAAAATATCCCTAGGTTATCTAAGAAGAACAGCTCTCTGGAAAATATCTCTCTTAAGGGATGGTGATAACAGGAGGAAACAAATGAAAACCAAACACAAGCTCTGCGAGGGACCCTGAAGGGAGCAAGGGGGCTGTGGGGAATTTCAAATAATAGAAATCTTTTGCTTTCTATCCCAAACCACTCTTTTTTTACTACACACAAAATTAAAGTAAATACAGTCAGAAAGCCCAGGCCATGAAAATAAATATTTGAGGAGGCAGATTTGAGTAAAGCAAAGGAAAGCTTTGTTTTTACAACAGCTTTCGTTCCTGAGATGTGAGGCAGTTACAATTTGATATGGGAAGATTCCGCAAGTCTAGAAGGGTCTGATGGTGCCAAGAGCCAGTTTTCCATTGATTTTGGTGGGAAATGAAGACCATCCCCCATGGGAAATGGCCTTTCTGACACAGCCCCTCCACCTGGCAGTTATTTTATAGACAAAGCTGACTTTGCTATGAACAGTGAACACGGTGATGGCACCGTGAGGGACAGGGATGCTCCACACTCCAAACAGAAGGCTCAGGACCCGGCCCAGCTCTTGCTGGTGGCAGTGGAGGGGCAAAGCACACTGAAAAGCACCTCCTGAAAGGCTAAACCCTTCCTTTCTGCACAACTGGCCTCCAGTGACAGCTCTCCCCACGCGTCCTCCTGCGCTCGCAGGCGAGGAAAATCCTGCGTAGGCAGCAGCAGGTGCTGCGGGGCCACTCCTGCTCTCACTCTGTCTCATGTTCAGTGAAATATTTGCGCAGCTCGCTCTTCCAGGGCACTGGCTATAGCCCGAGGCAAGGAAATTAAATGACTTCTAAGTCCATGGAGAGGGACAGTGGAAATCCAAGGAATCGTGTTTGGAGTGCAGCATCCAGCTGCCTACGCCAACAACTCCTTCCTGACAAGGACAAGCCACCACCCTCTACCTACAGCAAACACTGTGGAGGTTTGTAGAGCATAAGAATCAGAGGGAACTCCTCTGGAGCTTGTAAAAATTATTCTCTTATGAGGAAAAAAAATCCATGCAAGATTTTCAGTGCCTCAGCTGCTGACACAAACCGTTTCTGGGAGCGTTCGTGAGATCAGAGCAGAGGCAGCAAATGCATTCTCAGCTTATTTGTTCCAGCTGATACCACCCGAATTCAAGCCCAAAGGCACAGTCTTTCAAAGACAACACATCTTTCCCTCTGGTTCCAACAAAAAATGCCCAAAGTACAAAGAGAAATTATGCATTCTGCTGGTAATGGACATTAACAGATTTGTGAGATCCAAGGACACATTTACATCACTTCAAAACGATGTTTGAATAACCATCAAAAATATCACCAAGTCCGAAATGTTCATTAGGAATCCTTCTTCCCCTTTAGACAGGTAATGATTTCCTTGGATTCTGAAAGTGCATCTCAAAGCATGGCCCTAACTGTAAAATCATTACCTGCTTGCTCTTTGTCACAGAAACACCCAAGAGAAGAAACATTTGATGATAATTTTTTCCTTCAAGATGCTACAGACTTACTAAAATCATGATCACTGTTTTCTTCAGCTGGAGGACAAGCAGGAAGTTACACATCGACTCCAAACTGCATTCAGGAGACTGATGGCAGGCATTTCTTTGGAAAGCAGTGGCTGCAGGGAGTGCTCACCACGGAGCAAACCCCGTCCTGCTGCCTCCGACGGCGGCGCCGCGGGCAGGGACCGGCTCCTTCCTGGAGCAGCTTTACACAGAGGCAGAAACAATTTGTGGCTGCGTGTTCAGCACCTAGAGATGAATTTAATAATCATAAAACCATGAGAGACCTCAGGCAGGAAAAGCAGCACACGACACATCTCTTTTAAGGATGTCTGCATCCTTCTTTCAAGGACTTCAACACAGGACACGTCCCGCTGCGATCCAGAGGTCGGATGCCTCTGGGACAGAGCTCTGCATCCTTCACCCCCTCCACCTCTTCAAGCAGGGCTCTGCTTTTAAAATTAATCCACGGGCACCAAGGTAAAAGCCTGACGATTTCTCTTGACCCCTCGTGACACGTTTCTCTTAAGGATATCTGCATCCTTCTTCCACGGACATCAACACGGGACACATCTCACTGTGATCCAGAGGTCAGATGCCTCTGGGACAGAGCTCTGCATCCTTCACCCCCTCCACCTCTTCAAGCAGGGCTCTGCTTTTAAAATTAATCCACGGGCACCAAGGTAAAAGCCTGACGATTTCTCTTGACCTCCTGGGGCACAGCAGCCCCGTGGGTTTGGCCACCCCACGGTTCTGAGCCGGGTCCAGCAGCAGCACAGGAGCAGTGATGTCCTACACGTGTTTCACTGAGCACTACAACAGCACCACGCTGCAGATAATCTGCTGGGGAGATGGGAACAGATTGCTGCTGTTGCTGCAGGAGGCTGTGTCACGGCGTGAGGGAGAGGCTCATTCCAGGAGCAGCAGCTGAAACTTGGCAGAGGCTGGCGTTGCACTCGTCAGGGCACTCGGCAGCAGTTTGTGGCTGCAAACAGGAAATCATTTCCTGCTTCCACAGGAGCAGATGGAAGGAATGGAAATTTTAGGGATCGGCCTAATTATTGATGCATACAAAATAAACCAGCACCAACCCTGGAGTCTACATAAATCTCTAACCTTTCCCAGGTAACCTTTAGCTAGAAACATTTATAGAATCATAAAATCACTTTGGTTGGTAAAGCCCTCTAAGAACATTGAGTCCAGCTGTTAACCCAGCACTGCCAAGGCCACCACTGCCCAATGTCCCCAGGTGCCACATCTTTTCAATCCTCCGGGGACGGGGATTCCAGCACTGCCTTGGGCAGCTGTGCCAGGGCTGGACAACACCGTCAGTGCTAAAACATGGTGTGATCTTAGAATCACAGGATGGTTTGGGTTGGGAGGGACCCTAAATCCCATCCAGTGCCACCCCTGCCATGGCAGGGACACCTCCCACTGTCCCAGGCTGCTCCCAGCCCCAATGTCCAGCCTGGCCTTGGACACTTCCAGAACAACACAGAGCTAAAACCAGCTCCTGCTGGGAAACAAACAGGAGGCCATTAAGACAATGGCTTTCCAAGACTTCTGACCACCAAATCCTGTGGCTTCCTGGTTCATTTTATTCTCTTTCTGCAGAAAATTGGTTAAAATAAGTGGACAAGTCAGTTATTTCAGACGTTGCAATGAAGTAGAGCCATCTTCTGCCACGGTCTTTGCAAAGTAAGATGAATGCTGCCCTGTCGATTCAAACTTCAGAAAGCCATTTGCAGGGTGTCATTTTTCATTTTGCCTGGGCAGGATGTAATGAAAACCCGACAAGTTATTGATGGTTTGGTTACCTGTCTGCCTTCAAGAAATTGCACAGGTGCTTTATGTAAAAAAAATACAAAGAGTCAACACAATTAATGCGAAGCAATGATGGGAAGCATCCTTTGAGGTTTTCTTTTCTGCTGAAGTGTCACTAGACTGTGTGTCCAAAAGACACTGCTGGCAATTCATCTCTCAAGTAATCAGGATAAAAATATCACCATGGTTTGTACCCTGGCACCAGCCTGGGAAAGATGTGCTGTCTGTTCACTTGCCATTTTCTTTCTGGCTGTTTAAAGTAATTAGGCACTAATTAGGAAGTTTGAGGCAACAAATATAAAACTGGAATTTATACAACTTTTTGTACTCAAGACATGCTGAAAGAATGGGAGAGAAGCTTTTCTTTTTCAATTTTAGCATTTTTCCTCCTCAAAATGATGTAGCATCAATGCGGATACATCAAAATTCCTGTTATAAAATAATCTCTAAACGAGGGGGTCCATAAATGGACAAGCTTTGTGAGCAGGTAATTACGATGTGAGCTCTTGAGAAAACCACGGCTAAACTCTTTCAGGGAGACGACACTTACTGGACAGTTGTGAAGTGCAGAGGACAACAAAAAAATGAGGAGAGAGCTTTCCGCTTTTCCTTGGCCACAATCACTCCAGCTCCTGGAGAAGGGATTCAGCTGCTTCAGCTTCACCTGGTGATTCCCAGCGGCTTCGTGCCAGCCAGGGGAGCAAGGACAGCAGGGAGCAGCTCGGTGTCCCCGGGGCAGGACCTCGGCTCCTCTCCAAAGCAGCTGCAGCCCTGCGTTGGTTGATGTTCTTTAGGAACAAATTAACGTTCCCTGCCAAATTAATAAGCCTGGAGACACAGCTGTGTATTAACATATCCAAGAGGCTTTCCAGCTCCAGCTGCCTGGTGCCCTTCCTTCTGAGGAGGCTGGGATTTCGGGGAGCTCTGCGTGGGGTTTTGCTGATGGAGGGGTGAACAGCCCTGAGCCCCGTCACATTCCCACTGCTCCTTCCAGCCTCAAGCCCTCACCTTCCTTCCAGAAGTTACCAGGACACCAGCTGTGGCTGCCCCATCCCTGGAAATGTCCAAGGCCAGGCTGGATGGGGCTTGGAGCAGCCTGGGACAGTGGGAGGTGTCCCTGCCATGGCAGGGGTGGAACTGAATGAGTTTTAAGGTCTCTTCCAAACCAAACCATCCTGGGATTCAGGACTTTGCAAGCCGAATTACCCTCCTGACTCCAGGCTGTGGCGGAGAGAACAGTGAAATACCTGGGAAAACCTGGACCCAAATTACTGAAATCTCGGAGCAGATGAGCCAGTTTGGGTAACAAATCACAGCAGCTGTCTGGAGGTGCAGCTCTCTCTCCTCAGCGTTGTTTGACAAGGGCTGAGCTGGCTGGGCACTCGTGAGGCTCCCACAGCTCCCGTGGCTGAGCTCGCTGGGAAAACGCCACCACGTGCTGCTTTCCCATGCTTTCGCTGGTTTTCAGCCACAAAAACCACCAATGTTCCTGCTGTAAGCGCTGTGGCTCTGCGTGTGCAAGCTCACACATCACAGAGCCTGTCAGGACTGCCAGATAATGGGACCAACTGGGAAAACTCCCAGGCAGATCGTGAGCGTGCCTGGAGTATCCGGGTCAGATCCTGCTCTAACGAAGTGCACCAAGAGGGTCCCTTCACACAGAAACTTGTTTAATTAAGATAACAGATGTTGCTATTACACAAGTCATAGGGAATGGTTGTTTAATTGGACACTTTCATATTCTTTGCTACCAGCACAGAACATCATTTGTTTTTTTATGCATTTCTTTCCTTACAATTAAACTGTATAAACAATGCAGGCACTGTACACTCACGGAAAAGGCACAGTTCTAATGATGTAGGGGCTTTACATGAAGAAGAATGAGAGAAGAGCAGTTTGTTTTAGGGCTTGAAAGTACAATTATTTTTGTGCCCCAGCCTGAGCACGTGTCTGGTGGCAGAGTAAATATGACTTCCAATAGCTCTAGGAGAACATTAGGAATTAAGACTGTCGTGTACATATTTTAAATAAAACCTGTCTTGGTTTTCCTGCACTCTCTCTGCTGTTGGGGAGCCAAGGAGAAGGGGAAAAGTGGGAAGCTGTGAAGGACCAAGAGGATGAAACGTGAATCTGCTCTTGAACAATGCTCCAGCTTCACCCCTGGTAAATGTCAGTGTGTGTCACTCTGTGAGGAATAAACAAATGGAATTATTGCCATTAAGGCATGCAAATTAAAAGCCCTTTGCCTAAGTCCAAAACAAGACCTGAGAAAAGAGGGAAGACCTGCAGGGGAAGCGATGCAGACCCTGCAGGGCTGAACAGCCCCTTCCAACGCTGCTCCCAGCATGGTTCAGGTTGGAAGGGATCACTGGGGTCACCACATCCACCCTCCCTGCTCGTGTCCCCCACAGTCCATGATTCAGGATTGAGTCCTGATTCAAGAGCCCAGACTGGTCCAGAAAAATCATCCCATGCCAACAGTGAAACAAATCCCTTGACCAATTCCACGAGAAATTTCCCTCAGACGCTCTAACTAAACAGCCTCTGGTGCCAGGTTATTAAAAGCCAGTTCGCTCCGTGCAGTGGAGGGACAAAAAGCCCCAGTTTGTCGCCACAGATCACAGAACCATCTCAGCCCTGAGGTGAAACCCCACAGCTCCCACAGCCAAGGTGCTGCTCTCCCACGGGACAGCCCCTCTGGGTTTGCTGGGACACCAACCTTGATTATTGGGGGGCTATGGAAAACTCGGAAGGCATTCCCACCAGAAAGGCACCCCCTGCTCCTGAGCGAGGCTTGCCTGGGAATATGGATCAATAGGTGGATTGTAATCATGTCTCCCCTGCTCCTGCTCTCCCAGTGGCCCCGTGAGGAGCAGCATTAGCAGGACTAAAGACCTCGCTTTGCACGGGAATGGGAAGGGAAGATCAAGGATGGAAAATTATCTCTGTGCTTTCCCCATGCAGAAACAGCCTTTGTTTCCAAACAGCATCTGCAACACATCTATATCTGTGCTAGAGCTGTTCCTATATAAAATTTACCTTCTGGAGTCAGCCCCCAACATCATTTTGACTCAGTCAGGCCTCCAAGGCAGGATTTCCATTATTATGGAGATGAAGTGCCTTTAATGACTGCAATAATATAATTGTACCCTGGGGCAGAATTCCTAATAACACAATTGCACAGTTCTCAACCACCAGTAAGAGATGCCCTCAGGCCATGTTATTCATTAGAGGTGCAGCACACACCACCTCAGCCTCCAGAGAAGAATGTGAAACCTAAACCGATAAAGCTCTTTTTTTTTTCACCATGGCAGTCTCTGCTCTCTGGGCAAACATTAAACAACACACTTTGTTCTGCCTCCTGGCCAGCAGGAGCCTCCAGAGCCAGAGTCCCAGCAGCAAAAACCATGCACAGTGTCCCCAGCAAGGAATTTAGCATCACACACCAGCTGAAAAGCCACAAAAGCCCCAGGAGGAGCTCAGAAGCGATTGCCATGGCAGCTGTCAGGCCGAGCATCAGCATTCAGAGCAAGCTCTGACACAGGAACGCTGCTTTTAGCTCCACCTGGAATTGGAAGGATCATCTATATTGATTAACCTTCACGTGATCAAGCTGCAGGCAGGAGAAGGATCCAGATGTTCAGGTGCCTCTCTGGTACCCAAAGGACCCTTTAGCGTCAGTTTAAGCAGAGTTTCACTGAAGTTTCTTCTCCCACGCCTGTCTGAAAGTTCTGTTTCCTGTCCTAGATGAAGAGACTGCAGCAGCAGCTTTTCCTGGCATCTTTCTTCCTGGATTTCAACAGATTTTTTTCCAACAGCCAAGAAAGTTGTTGTTTGAAGTCCACGCAGAGATGTGGGTGTAGAGAGATACTGGAGCTGGACTCCAGTCACTGCTGCTGTTCCCCGGGACAGCAGGAGGAGATGAAATTCCAGCAGGCACAGGAAGCAGCAATCCAGCAGCACCCAGCAGAGCACAGGCACTTGGTCCCACTGCCCGTGAAGGCAGACGGTGCTGATGAGCAGTGCCACCTCCCCAGCAGACAATGTCACCCCTAACTGAGCATTTCACACAGTGCCCGAGGGCTGGGCTGGTGAATAAAGGCAGCGGTGAGGATTCAGCACCCCCATCCCCACGGGGACACAGCCCAGTGAGTGTCAGAGCTGCTGACACTGTGCCAGGTAACCCTGCTGGGTGATCTCGCTGCTGGAAAACCCCTGGGCTGAAGGAGCTCGAGGTTTCCCACCTGCTTGGGCACATTTCGGGCCTGGTTTGCCATCCAGGGCTGGGTGCCCAGGTGGGAGGCTCCTGGCTCTGGCTCAGCAGCAGCAGGAGGAGCGAGCCTGGCACTGCCAGGAGAGCGGGGCAGCCCGGCCGGGTCTGGCCCTGGGCTGGGGCTGTGCCCACCACCCTCCTCCCACACTGCCCCAGCCCTGCCTGGGCAGCCCCAGGCCCAGATTAGAGTGAGGGGCAGGAACGGTGCCAGGGGAACAGCCCAGGGCAAACAGCACATTCAGCCAGGACTGAGAGCACAGGAGACAGACCGACCTCACGGGGCTGGCACCCCGAAACTTCAGCACCAAACACCTCTCCCCACCCTTGGCACCATCCTCATTGGAAGAACAAGTTATTTCAGTTTTAAAAATCAACACACTTTGATCTGTGACAACTTTGACCTCGGCAGCTCTGTGCTCTGCCTGCCAAAGGAAGCTTTGTGTCATCGATCACCAAATCCTTTCATCCCTTCACCCCTCCAAGGGATGAGGGAATGGCCCACGGACAACAGCTGGGTAAGGAGCAGGGAGAGGAGCTACACGAGTCAGAAACAGGGTGCTCAACACTTAAATCATCCGGCTCTGAAGGATCTGGAGCTTTCTGCACACTCAGACATCACCACAGTATCTGTCTCCGTGGACTGCACAGGCTGGGTGGAGCAAGGTCAGACTTCCCAAGATAAAAGAACAGCTCTAACAGATTAAAGCTTTTTATAGGAAATAACAACTTCCTATAATTGCTGGCTTTTTGACCTTTACTGATAAGGCAGGATTCTCCCCATCGATCCCAGTGCCACGTCATGTTTTGGAGGAGTGTCAAGGACAGTTTTCCATGTCCTGCTCTCAGGTGCTGTGCAGGTGACACAACCACACGTCCACACAGCCAACAAAAGTCAACACCACAGAGGAGCATTTGAAAAGTTGGCTTTTGAATTTAAAAAAAAATGAAAGAAAAAAATTATTTGGCCAGTCTGAGAAAGCCACCTTCAAGTCAGGTGACAGAACTGCCAAATTAATTACTGACCCCAAATAATTCCTGTTTGCAGGACACTGAGTAATGTACCAGAGCTGTGCAATTTGCCGTGGAGGCTTTTATCTCCTGGGAATTTATGTTTTTTGTAAAAACAATGCTTCTTTAGAGCACTGCAGAGGCAAAATATTTGGTTTTTTGAAGGGCATCTTTATCAGTTTCTTGGCAGGGATGCTTTAATAGCACACAGAGGTGGGATGGGCACAGTGGGAAGAGGAATCTCACCCCCAGCTCCTTGGGATTGAACACTGGCTGTCTCCTCGTGTATTTGCAAGTCAATTTTGAAGAGCTATTAATGACAAATTTAGCTTTGATTGCTGCAAGTCCCTGGGTTAGTTAATGAAAGAAATGGTTACTTTAAGACATTACCTCTCATTTTCTCTCAGGATGTCTTTTCCTTTCTTCCAAGAATAAGTAGGTCTGGGGGAGGCTTTGGGCTTGCACTCAATGATGACTTCACCACCCACTTTAACAAGAGTTAACTTCTTCAGGAGAGTTTTGGAAAAGTCTGGACCGATGGCTGAAAGCAAAATCAACACAAACCAGATCAGAATTCCCTCGGGAAAAATCAAAGTCTTACTCTTTTGAACATTACAAAATTCCAAGGTTGTTTCTCACTTGCAATTCCTAAATGATTATAATTCCTAAATGAAAATTACAATTCCTATGAATTGAAAATGAAAATAGACTTACAGAGTTATGGGGATGTCTGGATGGGGCAAACAGACACCTGAGTGCTTCTTTCACTGCAAAAAATACCTGATTTGTTTAAAAATGTATGTTCACCTAAAAACCTGAGAAACCAGTAACCCCATCATGCACATCTTACTGGGGCAGCACCCCTAGGAACCACTCATGCGTGAGGAGTGTAAAGCATTTCCTTTTTCCATGTCAGGATCATCCTTTTGTCAGGCAGGGAAATTCTCCCAAACACAGAACCCGTATAATTAATCAGAAATGTTAATATTTCCAGAAAGGTTGACACTTTTATGCTTTTTATTCATAGCTGTTGCATAAACTGGGCTATTTATTTTAATTCTCTACAGGTGGGAGACACTGACACGGCCAGCTCCTGAACCAAGCAAAACAAGGCAAGAGTTGTTGGCTCCAGGGCACAGAGTGCTCTGGAATCATCTCTAATAAACAGTTTAGACTGGTTTTTTGTGTGTCATTTGCTGCAGTTTCTTGCTTCTGTGTGAGACACAGGAGTTGCTCACTGTGGTTTTATTCTGTGACGTTCAAAATGTTGGCATTTGACATTTAGAAACTCTGGGCTCATTTCTCAGCACTGCCACAACTTCCCTGTGCCACTTCAGGAGTAATGAATTTAATTTATTCACACCTTTTGTTTGTCAAATGGGGATTTTAATGACCTTTTTTTCCCACTCCAGGCCCATATTTCATTTTTTCAATTTGTTTTTTAAACATTTAGCCTGAGAACTCTGTAAGACAAGACTGCATCTCGAAATATGTATTTTACAATGTCCAGCACCACAGGATTCTGCTTATATTTAAAGACTCCAGGCAAGATAATTGGCAACAATAATTGAGAAGAATCGCTCTGAGAAAAGCTCTGTCTGTAATTTTCCATTTCTCTCTTTCACTTAATTTTGCTGTAAGTCTCACTTGAGATGATTAAACACCACTAGTAGCAAGTGCTTAACTTCAGGACCTTTTAAAATAACCATTTTAACACTCAGATCTGCTTAAAAGCAAAAATTTCCCAGGGAGGGCTCAGAGTGTTGCCCTGCTTTGAAACTCCAGTGAAAAGGCAAACCTGCTGCTTTCCTTTCAAAATGTGCCAAGTTAAATCACAGATGCACAAGAATTTATCTGCAGGACACCATTTGGGTGCTCTTCCTGTGACAGACAGAAACAGAGCTGCAGAACCCAAGTGAGATGTTGGCCAAATAAATATTCCCTGACAGGTTTCTCAGACCAGACTCTCCAAAATCTGGTTTTCGTGTGGACTCGAGGAGCTGCTGGGCACAGGGACACCCTGGGAGTCCCCACCAACAAGGATTAAACCTCTCTCCTCTGAAGACATCTCCCTTTATCCCAAAGGTCCTTTTTTACCAGGTTTTAAATAGACAAGAAAAGCATCAGTGGGTTTATTTCGATTTCTTTCATGTCCAATAAATCTCAGCATTGTGCAGTCTAATTTATTGAGCATTATCATACCTTTCTCCAACAGCAACACAGACAATCCTTCACATGAGGTTTTTTTCCTATGCAGGCATCTATCACTGATGATAAAAAATGACCAATAATTGAAACCCCCATAGCTGGAAAAAACCTCGTGCTTTGTTCCTCAGGATAAGTCAGGGAATGCTGCTACTGAACATTTGGTTTGAGAGCAATTAAACCGATATTTTGCAATCAGGAATTGTGTTTAACCCTTCAGAACTACATCCCTGTGCTGACAGAGCATTTTCCAGGCCTGCCACTCGCACAAGAACACGTTTTGGGGTTGAGTTACAGCCCGGCAGGGACCTCTGGGATGGTCCCACCCCACCCTGCCCAAGCAGGGGCAGCTACAGGAGCTTGCCCAGGGCCGTGGCCGGTTGGATGTTGATCTCCAAGGGTTGCCACAATGTCTCTGGACAATTTGTTCTAGTGTCCAACCAACCTCAAAGCAAAGTTTTTCTTATTTAAGTGGCATTTCCAGGGTTTCAGTTTGTGGCCGCTGCCTCCTGTCCTGGCTCTGGCACCTCTGAGAAGATCCTGGCTCTGGAATCTCGGCTCCCTCCCCTCGGGTATTTCCCCACTCGGACTCACACGAGCTTCTCCTGATTTTATCTGGGAGGAGCAGAGCAGGTGTGCACAGAACTGTGGGGCAGGAGCTGCTTTGCTTGGGGATGGGAGAATTTGGTTTTTGTTGGATTGCTGGCAGGTCTCTTCAGACGGGAGGCTGTCCCCACGTCCTCAGCAGAGTCACCTCTGCAGCCCAGGACCGGGCATTTATGGTCCTGCATGTTCTGAATGACAATGGTTTCTCCATAAATAGCTTTAACCAGCAGGAGAGTGAAAGCACCTGCCAGCTCTCCATGCTCAGTCACCTGCAGGAACATGGGAATATGGGATGAAGTGAAAACATCTGCTCTCCGCTCTCCGCTTCCTCAAGGTTTCACTTCATTCCTTCCTTCAAAACAAATCGTCCAAGATCCCCTTCTGCTTCAGGTGCTGCAATTTGGCAAAAGCAGGGCGGGCAGAGCCCCCAGTGGTGCTGGGAGGGCTGCAGAGCTGAGGAGGGAACTCACCGATGACACTGAGCTCGGCGCTGGTGACGATGGCGCCGTGCCTGTTCTCCGCCACGCACTGGTACATCCCGGCATCCGCCAGACTCACGTTGGCAATGGTGAGAGAGCCCTGCTCCAGCTGCACTCTGCCCTGGGAACAGCAAAGCAAACTCCACAATGAACCAGGAGATGCCTCCTCAGAACATAAACCCAGAGGTGCTTGGGCTGTGTTTCATAGCAAGGTGGACCCAAGTAGCAGTAACAGGAAGAATTTGCATGCTGCAATTTATTTGTCTGCCAGCCAAATTTATGTCAGGTTAGAGACTAAATGGTAAAACCAATATAGGAGTTGGTAAACACAATTTAAATTGGAGGACTTTCCCTTGACCCCTCATTGATTTAATACCCAAAGCATTTAGATTAATATCCCTTTCAAGGAGACAAGCTTGAAGCAAGAAACGCACGTCAGTTCCACAGTGGCACATCACAGCCAACCCCATCCTCAGAAACATTTTAAACAACAGTATTTTCATGGAATCACAGAGACATTAAAGTTGGAAAGGACCTCCAGGATTGCTGAGTCCAACCTTTGACCAAACACCACCACAGCAACCAAACTATAGCACATACAGGTGTTTCTTGGGCACCTCCAGGGATGGGCACTCCAAACTTCCCTGGGCAGTTCCAATGCCTGACCACCCTTTTCATGGAGAAGTTCCTCTTGATGTCCAACCTGACCCTCCCCTGGCACAGCCTGAGGCCATTTTGAGTGGATATGGCAATGCAGGCTGCTAGGACTGGTTGCCATCTTAGCCAGCACAGACAGAAACACTTAAAATCCTCTGCAGTTTACTGAAAACAATGTAGATGTTAATAATTTAATGCTCCTTTACTTCGTATCATCCTCTAATGTGAGGTAAGAACAGGACCATCTGCCAGTGACCAGCGGGAAGCAACCAGAATCAGTGTGTGGAATGAAAGACCAGGCTATCATTTGTCAGCCTGAGGATATGGAGCTCGAGTTATCAATTCTAATAAGTACAGCAAAGTGTTCCCTCCCTCCCCGGGAGTTTGACATTAAAAAATAAAAAATCTAAAATAAAGAGCTATTGGTTTTCTATTTGGCCTTAGGGCAGAAATTTAATGTTTGTGCAATTTTTATTAGGGTTTGATCAAATCGGGGCTGCCATGTTCTTTCACCGTAAGTGAAGGGGAAAATGTGTTGGCTACTGTGAAACCAAAGCTTTGGTGACTTGGTAGAGTCTGTGGTGACAAGGTGGAGCCATGGACTGGGTGATGACCCTCCAGGAGAGGCTGGGCAGAGGTGGTGGTGGGAGGGGTGTGATTCCACAGCTCCTGGTCACCTGCACGGGGACACAGCTCAGCAGGAGGAGTGGGAACACCACTAAAGACCAGCAGGAACCCCAAGGTTTCATTATCACTTGAAGTTCACCTGAACATCATAAATTAAAATAATTAATCCAGGGTGATCATTGTCTGGCGACAGGGTCCAAAACCCCATTCAGCCATTCCTTATTCCTTCCAGCCTTAGGTTTGCATCGTGGATCCTTCATTTTGGGGAGGAGCTCTGAATGCAGAGCTGTTGTGTGTCCTGCATGTCCCTGGCAGCAGCTCCTGGAGCTGTAGGGAGGTGTCACCAGTCATGGGAAGGAATGGGGGATTTACTGTGAGGGTGCTGAGCCCTGGCACAGGGTGCCCAGAGCAGCTGTGGCTGTCCCCAGATCCCTGGCAGTGCCCAAGGCCAGGCTGGACAGGGCTTGGAGAAACCTGGGACAGTGGAAGGTGGCAGGGGATAGAACAAGATGATCTTGAAGGTCCCTTCCAACCCAAACCCTTCTGCGATTCCAAGACTTGCGAGCACCTCCGTCCTCCCCATCCCAAAATAAACACACCCCCAGAGATCAGAGAGCTGGCAGAGCACCCCAGCACCCACAGGTCCCGTCCCCAGGGGGTTCCAGCAGTGCCTACCTGTGGCAGCAGGGGCTCCCCGTCCTTGAGCCAGCGGTAGGAGGGCTTGGGGCGCCCGCTGGCGCGGCACTCCCAGGCCACGCGCTCCTCGATGGCCGCGTGCACGTCGCTGAGCCGCTGGATCCAGCTGGGCTGGGCTGCAGGGGAAGCAGGCAGGGAAGCCCAGAGCTGGGCACAGCAGCTCTGGGCTGGGAACGACAGCTCTGTGCTGGGAGCAACAGCTCTGGGCTGGGAACAACAGCTCTGTACTGGGAACAGCAGCTCTGTGCTGGGAACAACACACCTGCGCTGGGGACAGCAGCTCTGGGCTGGT